>JAIPRL010002114.1:0-23346 GCA_025469235.1 Pemphigus obesinymphae | reverse complement strand
GTAGGTACCTACATTATTTCCGTGGTTATTTTTTCTCGGGGTTATTTTTTCTGGGGTTATTTTTTCTCGGGGTTATTTTTTCCGTGGTTATTTTTTCGGGGTCTAAAATTCCGTGGTTATTTTTTCCGGGGTTATTTTTTAGGGGATTCATGTAGGTATATAGTTTTATGTAAATATCTAATTATAAATTATAATCGGTGGAATCTGCGTTATTTCATATAATACACTTCGCTATAACTCCTGCTTTTTTATGAATATAAATATTACAAAACATTATATTATATGTACTCGTACATATTTAAATAGGTATTATTGATATTTTTTAAGTTTTGAAAATATATACATATATATATATATATATATATATATATATATGTAAAAATGCTAAATAATGCTTGAAGTTAAATATCATCATCGTTGGAAACAAATAGTTTCTTTTAAAACAATATTCATATCATTCGGTGATTCATGACTAATTAATTTAAAGTCGTGTATGAGATTATACCTAATTACCAAGGATGTGGGCATCGACTAATTAATTGTTTTAAGTTAATTTAAAAATTTAAGTGCTTTTTAACGTTTTAAATTAATTATAATTAAATTAATATGTTATAAGCTTACAAAATTATCTATGTAAAAAATCTTAACCAGTTAATTTTTGTTCATTTAGAGTTAAGTTAGAAAATATTATCCATGAATTAAGACCAAATAGTTTATTCGTCAATTTTATATTATTCGATAATTTGTAAACTTAGTATTTGTCAATTTTTAAATTATATAAAAATACAGCGAACATTTTAAATTAATAATTAACTAAATACCTTTGGTACGTTGGTATAGTAATTTGTGTAATTTTTACACAATTTAATATACAATAACTAACTAAAATAATGAAAATTGTGATATTGATTAACTGAGATAAGTTAACATAAATCTTGTATGAATTATTAACATTGAATATAGTTAAGTCATCATTGATTGTAATTTTCACTAAAGGTATTTCATTTTAACGTTATTCTTATCAATCTTAATTAACTGAGTGTTTTTAACCACATGATATATAAAAATTAGGTCATATTAAATTGAAATGTTTTTATAAAAATGTATATATTAATAAAATAATGGTGAGAATTTTATGAATTTACATTTGAAAAATTTACAAAATATTAAAAAAAAAATACTTTGACATATAGGTAACCATTATATTACGTCTTAATGTATGATAAGCAACATTGATTGTTTCTTTTATTGAAAAATAATGATATGATAATAATGATGATAAACATCATTGAAAAACCACTAGCTCCTATTCCTTCCACTCAGAATCTAAAATATGAACGTAATATAATTTAAATATAATATGCATGTTGTATGCGAATAGCCAAGTACTAAATGGTGATTTATTGTTACATTGTAACTTATATGCGTATAATTCCTTAAGTTGATTCAAATTTTGTATTTGGTAGTGTTGTATTTTATTGTTTTTAATAGGGTATTTGTCTTATGTTGTTTACAGCTGACTCTAATGGTTAGCGGAAATGAAACGTCTAAAACCAAAGAATATGACAGCCAGCACTACATCGCGGCTGTCGTCGAATACTACCCCAACCTGGGCTCTAACCCATTGCAGTCAATTCAAAACAATTTACCAGTTTACGAAGACATTATTCACAATGCAAGCCAATATGTAAGTACGGTTCACTGCGAAATATATTGCGAATATTATTTTGAACTTTTTTTAAATAAAATTGTGTACACACTATATCGGCCTAACACGAGTGTAAAAATTTTCAACGGAATATTATATATACAAATATACCATTCATTTACATATTTGCGAAAAAAAATTTTTTTTTTGAAAAATCATTTTCGTGTATGTTCTAGTTATATGCAACAATATGTAAATTATAATTCACTATATAAATCGTCAAATAATTATTAGCACTTTTAAACATTAAAATATAAGGTTAGGGTTACCTAAATGTGTATATAGGCAGGTGTATTGTTTTAAAATTAAAATTATCATTCCAACCTACCGTAATGCGTGTTCTATAAATATTCCGTATGTTTCTTAATTCAGCAACCAATGTAGTAGCTTGTCCAGCGGATAGATAGAAATTTAGGAACACTATTTCGTGATTGCGCCGGAACTTATTGGTTGACACCAGTGACCAACATGTACCACCAATGGAGCACTATATTATCACTGATTTTACACAATTACACACAGTGACTTTTTCGTCGAATTTTCTTTTCAAGTTGTACCATTTCGGTTTTTTTTTTTTTTTATTCATTTCTATTTATTTATTGAAATGGATAACAATTTAAGAACAAATTACTTACAGTAATCAAACAATGTGTAAATTACGTTTATGTCAAAATATTTGACATAAACACACATTCATCCACCACAAACTTAATGATTTCCATCATTTTAATTCTTTATAATAAAATAAAAATGATTACAGACCACAGATTAAATTAGATTAAAAATTGAAATAATTTAAAATAAATAAGACTGCAGACTATATAGACGGATAACAATACCTACTCAAAACACTTTAATTTTGTCGCGACGATTCTTATCAAATCCATCTTGTTTCTTAGCTATCCATCTGCAAAATACCAGTTTGCTGATAAAGCGATCCGCTTGACTACCACCCCTCCAGCGGATTGGCCATCTGCTGTAATTAGGAACAATCAAATCCAGCGGCTGACCAATCTGATGAATTTAGGAACATACGGACTTACATTTATATCAGAGAGAACGTGTCATTTATCTTTTAAAAAGTACAATTATTTCGCGTACCTATTCGTTAAATTAAATTCTCTCGACAATCTTTTCGGAAAATCTTATTGGTTCTCATAAATATTTTGCGTCTCCACATAAAGACACATTGTAATGTAAACATACAATCTATTTACGTCTTTACATGATGACAACCGGTCTTCTCGGTTTCATACATTCAGGACAGATTATCTTACGACATGATTGATTAATGATGGTGTTTTTTTATTTCAAATATCTGATGTTTTATTTTACTGTAGAAAATACGTTATAATGATTACTGTAGGTATTTATATAACCATATCTTATGATGTTTATTTATTAATAATATTAAATAGTGTCCACATATTGGCAATGGCCTATACGAATAATATACATAATATGCTTGAGTGTACGAAGAATAAGTGACCTTTTCGAGACATAGATATTATTCGATTTCAATGTACTGATACAGTTATTTAAAATAGACGGGAAAATATATTATGTGATTCGGATTTGATATTATAACCCCAGAAAAATCTATTAACATTAGGCACATAATTGTACAAATGTGCACGCAGTGTCATTTTTATAAGCGTAGTATGATTTAATCCTAAAAATGATATTTTAAAATATTGTTTGAAAAATTACATTTCATTAACAATACAATAGTGTAGAATATTTAGGTTGGGCATCACCCAAAAAATTATATCCTTCCCAAAAAATATATTATTTATTACCACTAGGTACGATCTATGGGCCTTGGCCAGGATCACTACATAATACACTGTTCTATGAGGGGCAAAATATAATTGGGACACAAAACTACACTAAAAATTTCTATCTACAATGAAAATCTACACAATAATAAAATATAATGTAAAATTATGTAAATAGTAAAATATTTAATAATTAACACACTGAAAACCAATTTTTGGCAGCTTAATAATTCTTTAAGTAACTCGTTAAATTCAAGTTAATATAAGAAAGATTGAATTAAATTAGAAGTTAAATAGAAAACAATAAGTATAAATATTAGTTAGAAATTAAAAATGTAGTTAAGTTTATACATTAGTATAGATATCCTATCCCATTGTATCCGTTCGTCTGTCTTTATAATTCGTTTTCGTGATTACCAATACCCATCATTATTTGTAATTTGTATTCGTTTTATTCGTTTTAGGATTCTATAGATAAGTTTATTAATTTATAAAAATGTATTGAATTTTTATTATGGCATTATAGTTTATTGTTTTTTATAAATTAACGAAGAACATAAAACATCAGTACGTACAGAAACCGGGAATTTAGCATACTCGCAGGGTGGGCTTTTCTAAATTGTTGAATTATCTCATTCTTCCGATGATTATTATTATCTTCATATTATGCACATTTTAATTATTATTATACAGCAATGCCACTTCATAATGGTGTTTGGAACAAATTTAAAAATAAATGACCTAACTTATTAAAAAAATAAAATAAAATCAACTCGGGTTATAAGTCAACATTAAAAAAGTACTTAACTAATTGTAAAACGTCATGAACAGTTACATAACTTCAATTGTTTAACTCATTAATTGTTCACTTTTCTAAAAGCTATTGAATGATCCCAATGGTTTCCAAAAATATGTCTTAGAAAATTTTAATACCAGGTTTATAATTCATATTTCAATTTTAAATAAATAATGAAATAGGCAACTAAATTTTTAAGAACATTTAATAGGTGCCGTCGATTAACTTATTTAGTTTGAGTTATGTTATGACTTATGGTTAATATCCTTGATTTTTAAGTATACACTATCTAAAAATTATGTATAAATCATTATTGAATATTGTGTTGTAGGATGTTGATATATTGGTTTTCCCAGAAGCCGGATTAACCGGAGTCATTTTACCCAGTGATCGAAAACTGATCCGAAGTTTTTTAACAGAAATACCATCTCCTGAAAGTAACACGATACCATGTTTCAACCAGTATTGCAGTACGGTAAGTATAATAACAGAAATGTGTGACTTATACAGTGGCGCAATTGGAGTTAAAATCTTGGAGATGCTACTATTATGAATCGTTTATAATGTCGTTGGGGGCCAATATTGCCAATATTTAGATTATACGATCATTATATTTACAACACCATTTTTGGAAAAAAATTTAACTTATTTCATTACTTATAATATTTTCTTGTGTTTTTTTTTTTAATTTAAAGAGTCAAACATAATTTCCTATCAGTATTAGCAAATGTGTTCAAGATTTCGTCTGGAACAATGTCATTAGCTAAGTCTCTCTCAATATATTTATTAAACTTAAATTAGTAAAGCGTTGCTGTAACATGCTGAAAAAAAATAACTGATGGTAAAATCTTAAAAAATTAGTAAAATTATAGTTGATATTTGAAATTAGAATGACTTGAAACTTGAGGGAGCTTAAAATAAAATTGGCGGTGCTTCAGCACCCCCGTAGTTGCACCACTGGACTTATAATATATGTATATATATGTTGACTTTTATTTATTTTTTTGGGGTTTTAGACCAATAAGTTGAAGATTATTTTACGTACTTTTCGATGTTCGATTACGGTTCCAATATATTTATATATTTATTTGCTCTCTTTTCTATGTTAAAATATTTAAAATTTTTAAATTGAATGTCATTTGAAGTTTAAAATATTTTAAGATCAAGAAAATATATTTTTCAGTTATATATATATATATACTAAATTGTAAAATATTAATTATTTTCCCTTCGTAACATTGTAAGAGGTTAATGAAAAAAAGTCTTTTGATAAAATGTATATAATTTAAATTGGACCACTGTAAATACTCACAAAAGTCTTTCTCTTTTAGCAGTTTCCATTTGTAAATTATAGTAGGTTTAGGGGGCAAATTTAAGTAACATTTAAATTTTTTTGAAAATTTCAAGTGATTATATTATTATTTTATTATATTATTATTTTTAGCTCTCGCACACTAACGGTCATTAATATATAATGCTTGGACCAAATGCATTCCAATTGAATTTTGTATTCCAACAGATTTAAATGATATTTTTTATAATAATATATACCTATTATGTATGTTTAAAGGCTAAAGTATTTTGACGAAAAGTATATATGACAGGCAGTTAATATTGTCATTATCCGGATAACATATTATAATATATACACCACAACTCTGGAACGTCCGGGACAATTTAAGCTAAACTCTGTAAACATAATATGACTTAATTTTTGCAAAAAAAAAAAAAAAAAATAAAAAATTCTGAGTAGGTAAGATACCCCCCCCCCTCCAATACTCCAAGGCGTGGGGTCGTAAGGTGGTGATAAGTAAAGGCATGTATTTTATATGTATTTTTGCGGGTCACCTTTTGACATTACTCGTTGGGTCGCCAGGGGTGTTTTAGCCCTCCAGTATTTATTTTTTACAGATATTAAGAACAGATACCTACCCATGTTTACAAAAAAATGTAGTTGAAATTCCTCCAAATGTATCCCCGGACAACGTCAGTATTATCCGAATGTTTAGCCGTGACATACATCCAAAAATAATATCTCCCCCGCCCCGTTCATAGAATCGTGAATCTGCACGTTTACGTCATATTATTATATCGTTATTATTCCCAGGTGTTGAACAAACTATCGTGCGCGGCAAGACTGCACCATATGTATGTGGTGGTGAATTTACCGGAGATTGAGTACTGCAAGACGGAAGATGACGTGTCCTGTCCAGAAGATCTAGCCTATTACTATAACACGAACGTAGTGTTCGACCGGGAAGGAAGGATCGTCGCCAGGTAATGTGCAGTTTTGTCGGATCGGCGTCGATTTTCGTCGTGTCTGTATGCTAAAAATCTAAATTATCACCGTATTCAGGTATAGAAAATATAATCTATTCAGAGAGTTCGGATTCAATCACACTCGTCAATCGGAATTGTGTACGTTCGACACCGATTTCGGGGTACGGTTTGGAATGTTCATATGCTTCGATATATTGTTTCAAGATCCTGCGGCCCGTCTGATCCGAGAGACTGGCGTTAAGGACATCATATTTTCCACCGCTTGGTTTTCAGAGATGCCGCTGCTCGTGGGTAAGACGACATCCACACGCCATCCATACCTGCAGACGCCTCATATAATAATGACCAATAACGCATAGGTACCTACTATTGTGGCGGCCTAGGGGGTAACCATGTTTAGAAAATTTAAAAAAAAAAAAAAAAACGAGACAAAAAAGAGTCAATAAAAATATACCTACCGAAATATTCGACGGAAAAAGGGAAAAGTTCATTCGAAATGTTCCTCTAAAAACAGTGGAATCGCTTAGAAATACGGTCAATGAGCAAAAATATTTTTCTATAAATTTTAAAAATACGACATTTGTTCAAAAACTACTTGTGGCTTCCTGAACTCAGTTCAATGAAAAATTATCATTAAAAAAGAAATAATTACACTAAATAAAAGATGGCAACTTAAACTAAGTCCGAATATAAATAGCTTTTGTTCGACAAGTATATTTAAACATTTAAAATTTGTGATTGAAAAACGTCAAATTTCCAAAATTTGAAAAAATTATTTTAACTAAAAAAACTCATATTCCGTGTTTAAACGTCAAATCTACAATGATTGGGATATTTAAGTCGAATTCAGAAATCGAGAACGTGTTTTAATGCCGTTAAAATGCATACATAGTGTCTTGTTAATGTCGCTTAACGTAGAGTTACACCGACTCTTTTTTGATTTTTTTCAGCTTCCCCATTACATACATTTCTTATATCAATCTCTGCCTCGTTGCTCATTACAACATGTACCATCCAATATCTACTCTTTCGCATTTTGTCTACTATCCAAGCCACTACGTTATACCAAAGTAATTTCGTATGGTCTCTTCTCTAACTGCTCTACTCGTCTACCATCTCTGCTACATTCACCATCCGATCTACCTTTATACTTACCGCGTAATATTTCGATATTTACACCGATCACAGCCTATCGTAATGACTGAGATGCCTTCATCGCACGAAATAGCTGACGCTTCGTTTCACTTGATCCGCTCAAACTTAATCCCATGTACCTACCTTTCTCGAAGCTATACCGTCCGTCCGTATCTATATAGAACAGGTCCTAAATATCGACACCTCTCGACCTCGTCCGTATCTTCGAAACTCGTCTTGATTACTACTTGTCCTTTCTTATAGTGCGTATTAGTATATATTATTTTTTGAATAAACGTTATCGCGATGGGCTTGAACACCGGTGATTTGCGCGCTAGCGTTTGAATACTTTTCAAGTGTCTTTTGTAGTGTTTATAATTTTCGGATTGTGCGACTAACAATATGCGAAATGTGTTTTAGCCGATTCAGTTCAAGCTGGCTGGGCATACACCAATGATGTGAATCTAATAGCGGCCGGTTACAATGCACCGGCAATGAGCGGAGGCGGTAGCGGTATTTACGCGGGCCGCGACGGCCCGTTAGTCGTGTTCATGCCCGACCGACCGGGCACTCAAATCATAGTGTCGCGGGTGCTGAAGAGACAAACTCACGGGTGCGGCAGTCAATCGAAAAAATGTTCGATCGACAACAGCTATCTGACATTTTTATCGGATAATCTAGTCCTACCTTATGGCAAAGAGAAATCCTCTGCCCCGAATATCAATAGGCCCAGTGATCTCAGGTCAGTATCGTTTCCTGCGGTAAATACCTAGTATAGGCCAATAGGTTACCGTAATATTGTTTTTAGTGGTTTTTTCTAGTAAGTTTTCGATCGCTAACGAATTCGAACGAATTAACAAACGCTTTCAAATGCAACAACGTTTGAACATTATAATCGTGACCGGATTATAATTCCGATTCGTGTACAGCGCTGTTGTTAGTTATGCGTATAGCCTAAAACAATATAATTATGTAATGTTTACATCGTATTCGTAAAGAACGCTGATAATAGATTTAAAACGATATCACTAATACGCCAATTATTATTATTATTGTATTGTATAGTAAGGCTCGAGTAACAATTTTTGTGCCAAATTAGGTACACCAGCACTCGGTACATATTGACATTTGGCGTACGACAATCGTTTATTTTTTGATAAAATATCTTACACCGCTAAACTACCGTCATATTTTATTTTTATTTTTCAAGCATATGGTCCAGTTGTTGACACTGTAATCAGTGGTCTCTTTTTTAAGTTTTTTTAAGTTTGACCACATAGTTATTAGAAAGTTTGAGGAGATAAGTGGGAACTATAATGTAGGCATTATTAATTAATTTTATGTCCCAAATCGGTTCAGTGATTGATTGGAAACGACATAATTGTTACCCGGGCCGAGTAGTATAATGCAATAAATTTTTATTATATAAGCGCATGCTAGCTAGAACATTTTAATGTAAAGATGAGAATTAAGAGGATGCTAGCTCAACAAGTTTTCAATGAAACACTCATATGACAGAATTTCTTTTTTTTTTTAACAATTTACAAACACATAAGAAATATAAAACGAAAAATAAATTATAGATAACAACATTGTTTAGTGTCTCCTACGTAGCCTTTTTTCGATATTTCAATTTTTTTAAGAATTATATTTATTTTAAAAAAATTTAAAAAGTTAGTTTTTAATTATTCATAAAATGTGTTTTGTACCTACTTGTTACAAAACAGTTGCGCAAGGTGCTATATAATGATATTCTATATTTCTTTTTCGGTTCATCTTTTTACGATATTTTTAAGTTTTTACAAATGATAAATGAAAACGTAACATTTTTAATAAAATTTTATAAATTCGTAAAAATCAACCTCAATAAAAATTATATAGTAATGGAACCAATTATTATTCATTTTTAAAATGTATAATATAAATATTTTTCAATTCTTAGATTTTAATTTTATAAAAATTGCCTATATACAACCTCTTAAAAATGACTGCTCTTATCCTCTAGTAAAATATGATCTAATTTTACTATTTAAATACTAAGTACACTTTTATATTAATAATTAATTATTACATTTGAATTAAAATTAAAATATCTTTGTATGCTGAATCTGAGAAAATCGTTTGCTTTAAATGTTAACAACTTAACTGTATGATGACAAAAATATTAACACTTTGCATATACAATTTAATATCAACAAAGATATGTTAAAATAATGAACATTTAAAATAGTTAAGTTAGTTAGTTAATGACAAACATAATTAACTATTACATATAATATTAATAATATGGTTTAAAAAAATGAATAACTAAGTAGTAATATATCGGCCTTTACTCATTTTCCTAATGGATCAGAAATGAAAATTATTTTTTAAATACAGTTAGGCAAATACTTATTTCCATTTGGGGTCATACAAGTATTACATCAATAGGTTGTTTACCCTTTTTAGAACATCCTTACTTTATATCAGCAAATGTCAACCAATGACCCCCCCTAATTATGTCAAATCATATGATGGACAACCGCAACTAGATTAAAAATATATTTTATATTTATTTGAAGTCAACTCAATTAAAACACATAAAATATTCAATTTTCTGATGTCAAAATCGTACTAACCTCTCCTCTCATCAACAAATATATAAACTAGGATAAAAATCACATACTCACAAATCAATTTTTCAAAAAACGTCAAAATCTATGGAGAGGAATTTCTTCTATACTCAATGGATACAACGAAAATGCATTATTTTTGTATAATTAAAATTACTAAATCTGAGAACAAAGGGGGATTTTCGTCGTTATCCGTGATATTTTATCAAGTTAAAGTTTACAACGCGTGAGTTTTTTCTAATATTCAAGTTTTTTTTTTTCAATTCTATAGAAATATAACAAGGTTATACCAGATACCACATATAATGATCATCTATATATTATGGGTCTTGGATGGTGAATTTTGCAAGGGCTAAAATGGTTTTGGAATGTACGGTGTTTTGGTTGTATGTGGTCGTGGTCACGGTTACAAAAAATGTATTATTGACAAATGATAATACGTGTATAAAATATTGATAAAATAAATTAAAATCATGAATAACAAACATAATTAAATTATAAATTACCTAATAAAATATAAACAATATCACTTGTCAAATAGTAAGTATTTTTGTCTATTGAATATTTTTTGAAATTTGAGCGGTTTACTGGGTTATCACTTATCATTCGAGTAGTATCAATACTACGACAATCACTAAACCACAGTTACCATTGCGGTAACGTATATAATATGCTCTTCGTGCACACAACGATCCGGGTATAGGGATGGCCCATCCATTCCTTTATTATCTATGCGTATATTATAATGCTCGCAGTGATCACGCACGCGGATCTTTTCGCTCGCTTCTACGCGTGCTCACGA
This sequence comes from Pemphigus obesinymphae, assembly GCA_025469235.1. Taxonomy (NCBI): domain Eukaryota; kingdom Metazoa; phylum Arthropoda; class Insecta; order Hemiptera; family Aphididae; genus Pemphigus; species Pemphigus obesinymphae. The sequence goes on along the minus strand of JAIPRL010002114.1, from coordinate 12,236 downwards.
TGCACGCCCTGAACGTGCTCAAGTGTGCGTGTACGCGCGCCTTCCAGAGAAGATCACCGCGCGTGCACGACGACACGACATTGATTTGTGTGCGTTATCGTTTACGTTATTTTTGTTTTTTTTTTTTTGTTTGCATGTGTCGCATTCGTGGATGGCCGGCCGCCGAACAGATATTTCGTGGACAACAGCTTCAGGGAGTTCGACGTGGCGGTGATGCGGTCCGCGGGCGCGGGCGCCGACCTGGACGACACGCTGAGCGCGTCGTTCGCGTACGAACGGGACGGTTTCGAGTGCGCCGTGACGGTGAGCTGGCGGAACGAGAACAACAACGCGTCGACGGACTACAACATGTTCGCGTACTCCGGCACCCGGTCGTTCGGCGGCTTCATGGACGCGCACATCGAGACGTGCGGCCTGACCGCGTACAAGCCGTCGCCGGCGACGCCCGCCAACGCCGTGGTGGCGTACGACCCGCCCCGGGACCTGGTCACCATCACGGCCATAACGATCGTGGCCCGGTCCCCGGACCCGGGCACGCTGCCCATACCCACCACGCTGGACGCGCTCGGTTACCCGCTGTCCAACGAGCATTACACGTTCGACGCGCGCACCGTGACGGTCGGCAAACGGAAGACGGTCGAAATGAACATGGAGCTCACCAAACCGGTCGCCAACCTGGTCACGTTCGGCATTTACAAGTTGCCGCGGTTCGCGCGTTAACCGGCCGGACGTCAGCGGTCCAAAAACCGGTCCCGGTTGACGGGAGGGGGGGGGGGTGGGGGGAAATAAATGCCCGACCCTTGTACGTTTTTCGATACGAATATCGGTAAAAAATGTTTTTTCTAGTTTCCCGTAAATATCGTAGGTAGTGTTTATCGCCGTCTGTAAATCTATAGAAGTCCGGTTTCTATCGACCAATCCCTCGTTCTTCTCGATTCTTGTCGTCGGACAGTAAAATTTACAATTACGTACATTCTTCTTCTTCTTGAGCTTTTACTGTCCTTGAAGGACTTTCGCTGCCTCTACTACTTTTTTCCAACTATCTCTGTCAATACTGTCTTCTAAAGTTAAACCCTGGGCGCACTTGTTTAAATCTTCCTTAACCCTGTCTGTCCAGCGCTGTCTAGGGCGACGACCCCTAGGTCTTTTTCCATTGATCTTTCCTTCCAGAGCTTTCTTTAGAATACCATTTGACCTCCATACATGGCCTGCCCATTCAATTCGTTTACTCATAAGGTATGCGTTGATACCGGGTTTTTGATAAATTTGTTGTACTTCTACATTAGTTCTTCTTCTGTACACCTCATTTTCTAGTATAGGTCCATAAATCCTTCTAAGAACTCTTCTTTCGAAGCAAGCCATTTTTTCCTCATCTCCTTTAGTAGTCGACCATGTTTCACATGCATATATATATATTTATGTACAATTACGTACATTAATAATAATTTATAATTCGATGTCTAATTTTCTTATACACATACATTATATAATATAATTACGTGATAATTTTCAATAATTATAGTCTAAGTATACGTACGTTTTACTACTGTTTGTGTCCTGTGCCGATGCACTACGATTAGGTACACAATCGGTTTCCGGAAAAGTGTTATTACCATATTATTGCCAGTGTCACAAAAAGTCTTTGCCACTACGATCCGTACACGTGTATCCTTCGTATCCTTCTATTCCGGTGCAATTGCACGTAATAGTGCAATTCCGCTCGTTTGGCGCCTAAAACACTACATATACTCGTATAATGAAATCAAGCGTTTTTCACGTCTTTGAACTTGGTGTTCAAAAGTACTCGTAAACGTGCATTTTTCTTTTTGCAATGAAGTTATAGACGTAAGCGACCGTAATTTATATTTAATTGTTAAGGCGTTTCTACACGAAACGAGTCATTATAATGACATTATAATAACTTCTTGTATACGTACATGTTTATGTAAGTATACGTACTGTTTACCATATTATTATTATTATAATATTATTGTTATGTATAATTTAATTACACTAAAGCTCACTACTATGTTATTCTACAATATATTATAATTTATACAATATTTTTCTATATAAATTATCGAATTTTACGTAAAATTATAATAAACGTGAGTCGAAAACGTATATGTATGTTTGTATGTATGTATTTATTTATTTATTTATTTGGAAAATAAAAATTATATAATATAATATGTATATTACCTTATAAAATAATTGAATATTGTTTCGGCGGATCTGTATAGTTGACGTTACATTGAACTCTCATGTTGTAACAAATGTGTTACATTTAGAAAATTGAGCGCAGGAAATTTGAGCGCAAAGAAATTAAAAAGAAAGAAAAATGTAAAAATGAATGTTTTGAGCAATAAATTCCTTTTAAAAAATTTTGATAAATATTTTTTTTTTTTTTCAAAACAACCGTATAATACATGACGTATTCATTTAAATTGATAAACAAACGTATGGATTTCAAATCAATATATGTTTATAAATTATAAGTAGGTATTTATTTTATTTCAAAACAACCATAAATAAATTAAAAATGTAGAAAATATATAATAAATAAATGTCGTATGTAATTTCTTAAAAAAAAAACCCGTTTTATTTTAAAACAATGACTGTGGGTAATTTACTGGCTGTAGAGTCAGTAACTTATATTCGGGTAAAATTCGTTTTTAATGATTTTACTTACGTATTATTACGATGAATGGGTTATAAAAATAGTAGGTATCTATGAAAAAATATCTACAAAAATGTATATAAGATATTGACCAAATTCCCATTTTCAAAATGTACCTAAATAAATAATAAATGTACGAGTATAATTTAAACAATTACAACCTGCGCTCAATTTTGTGCTCAATTTTCCTGCGTCCATTTGTCTGCCCACAATTTCCTGCCTGTTAATTGTCGGGACACCTTAAGAATATCGTGTCTAAATACATATTATAGTATGTAATACGCAAAAGCGAGCATTGTTAATTGTTTTTCCGATTAACTGACCTTAGGTTTTTACGGTTAAATTTTATAATCATCCAAAGGACCTGGCAGGGTGGCATTTGTCAGGGGAACGCCTGCAGAGGCGCTTAATGGTTTTTAGTGACAATTTATGCAAATTAATTTTTTTTTTTATTATTGCTTGTTCGCGGTTGTTTCTATAGCGGTTTCTCGATTTTTGGGGTTTTCTAAACGGTTTTTTAATGTTTCCGCCAGGGACGCTGGATGGACTAAAATATTTGGTCAGATGGACCGTGGAATTATCATCATGCCAGGAGTGTTACTGTGGCTCGTCCCGGCCCGGCCCTGGTAAAGAGCGGGACAAACAATTTAATCTATGTTTGTTTCACATCTAATATCATCGTCCCTGGGAACAAATCTCGTATGTGCTAAATCCTGATTTTCCAGGAAACACGATAAACCATACGTTAACCATCATTCTGAACGAACAAAAAAATACTCTTCGATTGTTCGTACCTATAAAATGAAAATTATAAGGTTAAAAATGTTTTAACTCGGCATAATATAGCATTATTATCGAAGAAGATATTTTATAAAAAAAAAAAAAAAAAAGAAAAAAAAAATCAACACATCAGAGGTATTTTTATTTTGAATTATACTTATAAGAGAGTTTTATATTTTCAAGTTTTTGTCAAAAGTTATATAAACGCTAAGTCAAATACGGTACAAATAATAGATATTTAAAAAACGATCAGTCCGTCTGCCGTCGGGTTATGCATTTTACCTATGTACTTTATTTTTATAGAACATAGAAAAAACACAGAGAGACCAGGAGAGATATTATTTCGTGTTAAAGTTTATTTTTATTTTTTTCTAAATTCAGTGATACCGAAAGCTCGTTTCATCAATAAAAATGTTCTATTAAAAAAGTGTGTTTAATATTTAAAAAATAATATATGAAGAAATATAGTTAGTGTATTATGTATATTATAAAAAAAAATTATATATAAAAAAAATGTGTCTAGAGGATTAAAAAAAAAAAAAAAAATACCAACTAAAAAAAGTCTTAAAACGAATTTTCTAACGAAGAGTCACCGCTGAGTTTATACTATATGCTTTATAACGATTATTATTTTATAGGTTAGGACAAATAATATAGTACGTCCACGGCTGTATTTCTGAATGCATTAAATAATATGAATTATTGATAAAAATAAAAATATTATATGTATCCGGTGTTATTAAAAACTTTCGTTTTATGTGATTTCGTGTGTTTTTATGGGTAATAATATTTCCTATTTTTTTCGTGTAATTCAAGTTTTATAAAAATGTTCATACTTATACGTAAAAAAAAAAAAAAAAAATAGATACCTATCTCAGTACGATATATATATATATATTAAAGGTAACTATTATTTCAAATACAAAAATTGTATGATATCAATAGGTGTACATTACAAAAGCACAACATTTGCAATCGTTTCAAGTTTCTAGATTCATTATTTTTACAATCACCTACGAGAAAATGACAACAATGGACTTCAAGAAATGCCTGTATTCGGTATTTATATTTTTAAAAAACTACTGAAAAAATCGAAAATTATTTTATTTCATTAAAATGTAAATATCAAGAGTTCTCAACAAGTTAGCTGTTCGAAAATTCAACTATAAATACATAGGTATTTTAAACATCATTGTTAGACCAAACGACATCTATCACTTCGTTGTAAATATAAAATCCAAAAAATGAAAAATTATCTAATTATACTTCATTAACATCATAAGTTGGGGTTCCCAAAATTTCGTCCTTCGAGTAGTAGCATACTTGCTCCCTAGACCGAAAATTAGGAAGGCCTAAGAATATTAATAACAAAGGTGGGCAAGTTAATGGAAAAAATCAACTTAGTTAAGTTAAGTTAGCCTAAATGCCTTCAGTTAAAAGTTTAGAGTTAACCAAAAATAAATTTAACTGATTAAGTTAAAAGTTAACATTGAAAAAATATTAACTTAACTCAGTTAAAAATAAGTTAATTTTTTTTTTCATTTAACATTTATGTCTTAAATTTCAAGACTTTTTTTAAATTATTTAAATATTTAAGAATAAAATTTCCACTATTTACTTTTTTTAACATTAGGTACTAGTTACAAGCTTGTAGGTACTATGATAAAATTTCTTGTCTTTTACGTGTTGACTTAACTTAATGATTATAAAAATTAACGATTAAAAGTTAAGTTAAGCCAATGATAATTTAATCTAGTCAAGTTAATTAGTCAATAAACAAATTAATTAACTAGTTGAGTTACAAGTTAAACAAAAATTAACTTTTTTAACTTAACTTTAACTTTTTGACTAGTTAACGCCCACCATTGATTAATAATATAATGTGAATATACATATGGTGTAGTTAGATTATGAACTGCGCAGTCAAAGCGTAAATTAAAAGAATGGTATGGGGGGGGGGGGTAAAGTATGACCATATTTTGAAAATTAAAAAAACGGGACAACAATGAAAATAAGTGAAAATCGTTATAATCTCATAAATCTGAACGAAAATGATAATTAAGCATACCTACTAAAAAAGTCATTCGTCAATCTTTTACCAAATTTTTTTTTCGGAAACCCGTAGATGAGCAAAAAACCGGAACAAAAAGCGTCCCGTTTATAAAGTGTACGAGGACAACGGGAAGCATTCCTCAAAAACGGGATATGCCCCCCAAAAAACGGGATGTATGGTCACTCTAGTAAAGGGGAAGTGATTGAATAAAAGTGGTTATCGGCAGCACAATTCGACCACTGTTACCACCTGTTGTAGTATTATCTGAGCAAGACATACGGTCATGTTCAATATTTTCTTTTGTACGTTCTATGTGGTCTGGCACCCAAGTAAATTTAGTTTTCGAATGTTTTGTAAAGTTAAACATGGAAAACATTGTAACATTTTCGTAACACTGGACACAAATGTAAAACGATGAAAAATACACACGTACGACTTAAACAAATTCAATTAGAAATCCGTGAAGGTAAAAAAAAAAAAAATAAATAGTTTTCTCCGTGGATTTTGTATATTTCAGATATCTCAAAAAGTCGATATGATCACAAATCAAAGAGTATGGTTAATATGACAGTCGATAATCGACTGTCGAACGAGATAGATAGTAACTAGTTTACCTAACTATAGGCAAGATAACCAGTTGTTCTGTCCTGATAAGTGAGATCAATTAATAAAATATACATATACCTCAAATACATATTATAAGTAACCGTGGTCCACACTATAATCCAGTGACCACCGTAATCAAAGATCAAACAATACACAGATTATATTTCATAGGTAACTTGTAGTTCAAATCCAAATTTGATTATCAACGCATTAAAAATTTGAACAGACTTTGAATAAGTGTATAGAAAAGTAGGTATGATTTTCAAAACCTTTATATTGCCATACGAAATGTTGAAAAACCAGTGAGCTTTTGGGGAGAAAATGGTTAGGCCTTTTTGAACCCCCCTAATTGATGTCTATGTTGACTTCAGACGTTACTCGAAGTCAGAGTTCACAAAAATGACCTTTTCGTAAATATCTCATCTTTATTGGTCGTATGCGATAAAAAATTTCAAATAAAATTCGTGGAGGAGAAAATTCTTTGTAAAATGATGTATATATATAAAAAAAAAAAAAAAAAATTAAAACATTTTTACAGAGAATATTCTCCTCTGAAATTTTTACTTGAAACTTTTTATCGTACATCCAATAGAAAACGAAATGTTTACGCAAAGTCCTTTTTTTTTTTTTTTTTTTATATTGACATATTTCAAGCCGTATATTTACGGTGAAAACGGTTATATGTACACAATACAACATTCGTGTTTCATGACCTTTTTGTAAAATTAGTCCACAACAAAAAATGTCTTCATACTCATAATAATTATAGAGGAATGAATTCTCTCTAAATTGGTGAATTTATTTGTATACAAACAACTACTTAAACTATTATACCTGCTGCTTTTAATAGTTTTATATGTTAATATATTATATCGGTGTCTATAAAAAATAAACATTAACTTCCCTAGTGTACCGTGGAAAAGATTTCAAGAAAATTTAAGCAAAGCCCAGGTAATTAGCGAGAAACTAATCAAGGGCTATACCCTAATTAAAAATTAAACATCCACTTTGACCCTTTTTGATTAATTCTTGAAGAGTTAACCCCCTCAATCAAAAAAATAACTAAATAAATAAATCGGATTTTTTCTCTAAATCTCAATTAATATTTTACCTATTTACGACAGAAAATTTCAAATTCAAATTATTCATAGTTTAAACTCTAACTATCAGAAAATTTTGTAAATACATACGCTTTTGTCTAGGAGTAGAGGTTAGGCCAGAAAAAGTGCTTCAAATCATTATTTTTGCAAAAGAATTAAGCCTATTTTCTATTATACACCTACTTGTCATGTACATTGGAAATACGTCAATCAATTAATTGTTCCGTACTTACGCTGAAAATCTTATTTGACTGAGCGCTGTAATTCGTAGATGTTCGAAACGTATGCGTGGGGGTCGTAGATCCGAGAATCGACCGAAATAATAATATGAATATAATAACTAAATTGTTCCAACAAACTTTATATTAATTTATTTAATCTGCCGGTAATTGAATGATGAATTAAATTTAAAATTGAGAGATATGGATAGATTTCGTGTTGTAAAAATGTAAATAATATCACGACAATCATTGGAGGTGGTCATGGGCCCCCCCCCCCGCCATTTAAGCCAATTTTCGTAAAGGGTGTAGTTCAATAAATATTTTTTAAAGTATTTTTTTTTTTTTTCAATAAAAAATGTACTAAGTACTAAATAATAATAATAGATTGTGTAGTGTGATCTATTATCTTCATGATTCGTCGGCCCCAGGCAAAATAATTATTTTTGATAAATGCCACGTTTCAAAATATCGTACGGAACACTATACGTTATAAAAGTAGCGGTATTTTGAATAGACGGGTGTTTACATATCATCAAGGCTGGGCATTAACGGGTTAAAAGTTAAAATTGAGTTAAAAAGTCAAGTTGATTTTAACATTAAGTTACTTAACGCGTTACTTTATTTTCATGTTTAACTTTTAACATAATAAGTTACTTTTTTTTTTTATTAAAATGAACGTGTTAACTTTATTAAAGTTACCTTTATACAAAAGTAGGTACCTATCTAAATTACGTTAAATTTCGCCCGAAGAACAATGCAAATTTTCGAACGGGATTTCAAGTTTTCGGTGCTCACGCGCAATTTTAGTAGGTATCTAGAAGAGCCCGTTCGTTGGCCGTTCACGAATATCGGGGCTGAGCCCGGTCTTTTTAACTGCACGGAGGCTGGTGTTTATGTGTCCGTCCAGTATTTCTGATTTCTTATTTACGCGTAGGTTTTGAAATGACGTGTTGTGTTTTTGTTGTTACATGTATACACATTTTCAGGCAGAAGAAGTGCCGAGTAGTTTTTTTGAGCGTAAAGAATAACCATCCTTTTTTTTTACCTTTTTACGATATAATATAGGCATATAGGCATATCTACTTTTTTTCTTGATTAGGAAATTTTAACTTTTAACCGAGTTAAGTTACTTTTTCTTTTTCAAAGTTAACTTTTAACTTTAAAAGTTAATAAAAAATATACGAGTAACTTTTAACTTAACTCAGCTTATATTATTTTCAATTAACTTAACTTACCGAGTTGAAAAATACCGTTAACTTGCCCAGCCATGCATATCGTACACAATAAACTATATGTTGTGTTATATCTGTTATGATTTATATGTATATAAGTTATAAGTATTGTGCACCACCTCGGGGCCGGTCCCCGAAGAAAGATTTTTTTTTTGGGGGGGGGGGGTAAAAATGTGAAAAATATCTCTTCAAAAACTTAAAATAAGCGAAAAAAAAAAAGTTTTTCCCATTTTGCCGATTAAAATCCAGCGAACGTTGTTTGCCGAGTTAGAATTCCGAAAAATACATCATTGCTGCATAGTTTTCCGACGAAATCCCGAAATACTTCGTTCGAAACGCGAACGTGCAATAAAAATTAAAAAAGCCATCGAGTTTTTCTACTATTTTCCAAATGCTTTCCGAATTTGGGGGGGGGGATGAGACACCCATTCTCGGGACGGTTGATATATCTGAGAGGGCCCTTGTTTGCGGAAAAGTCACACCAACGTCACTTTTGGTGTGACCAAAGTCACACCTACGTTTAAGTCGTTTAACGTAAATTATTGATTATTGTATTACGTAAATTTAAATAATATATACGATCATTATGGCCGGCACGACTATGACACACAAAGTCACACCTACGTTTGATTTAAATTAATTACGGATATTATTCCTGTGATCTAAATTTGAACTTATATGATAACGGTATATGTTATGCACAGATCCGACAGGAAAATCAAAAACCGATATTGAAATTCAAACTGAATTCTCGTGACAAATGTCTCATACCTTAGCCTCTTGTCTGTTATTTATCAGTGACTCGTTAGTGTTATGCCACTGTTCCCACCATAGTTCCCGCATTCCTATATACATCTCCCATACCTCTTAAATATAGATACAACACAACTCTTCCTCCAGGCTTTTGGAGTTTTTTTTTCCTTCAGTTATTATCTCTGAGAAACGAGAAACTTTGTCAACCATTCTATACCTAAACTCTCTATAATGATTTTACCACCCGGTACAGCTGTATCTGGTCTTACCGTTTTCTTTTTTTCTCTTCTTTTTCTGACCGCAATCCACACTAATTATTATTCTATTGTAAATTGCATCCAACTCGATCTGTTTCCTCTCTAGAAAATTCCTCAATTAATGATCCTTTAAAATATATGATATTATCACTTCCTCGTCTTGTATTTGTGTCAGGGTTGGAAAAAATCCAACTGGGTTGGGTTAAATTGGTTTTTTTTCCCATAAAACCCCAAAAAGCCCAATATTACCCTGGGGTTTTTAAGAAAATTCTTTGGGTGGGTTTTAATGGGCTGTTTTTTTTTTTTAAAAAAAAACCCACTTCAACCCAATAAAAATGTTTATTTTTATTCCCCATATTACATACACTGTATTTTATAACCATATTATCAACTCGTGTTATCTACTAGCAATATTATTTTCAAATTTTTATTGTTAGAATTTATTGTATGTTGACTGTTGACGTGTAATTAGAATAAAGTGTTTTAGTTTATTGTTATTTGTTAATATTCATATTTTGTATATAAATTAAACCACAGTCATGTCATCTGGTTCAGGCCGAAAAGCAGGATATGAAAGAAATGAATTTGAAGTTATATATATCGATGGTGTAAAAGTAAAAACCAAGGAGAAGTGTAAACACTTTTATTTAAAAAAAAAATTCAATATATTTTATTTAACTATAGTATAAAATTTTATAATTTTTCTAAGTTGGTGTATTGGGTTTTTTTAGGTGGGTTTTTTTGGGTTGGGTTTTTTCAAGCCAACCCTGATTTGTGTTTATATAGCAACCTAAGTAAAAAATCAATAAATATTTATTATTAAATTTAAAAAAATCGTTTCCCAGTGATTTTTCTTTTAAAATCTACATATCTATTGTTGTCATATTTTATTATCTTATCATAATCTCATTATGATCTAGTTTTGAAGTCATGAAAACGCATACGTAAAAAACAAACCAAACGGGTTTAAAAAATATATTATAGAGTTAAATATTCTTTTTACACGTATTGAGGACAATGTTTAAAAGACAAGCTCGTCGGTATCAACTATAATACCTTATATTTAGTATTTATTGTCATATGTTAAAATTTTAAATGTGTTAATATTAGTTAATTAGAGTATAATGTACATTACCCGTGTAATGAATAATATCCCGAAATTATTGGTTATTATTTATTATTTGATACTTTTGTTTTTTTAAGTTAATACATTACAGTTAAATAAGAAGAATGTTTAATGTTTTGAAAAAAAATTTGTATACGCGTTATTTTCTTATTTTGCACATTTGTCAACAACAATGAAATATAATGTCACTGATACGGAACGATCGACAAATAATATATCTAAAATATATTCGAAACATTTTTAAATTTTTGGATTTTCGTTTTCTTAAATATCCTTAAAATACAGGACTGCCCAAAAACAACCGGGCGTATAGTAAGGACGTACCTACACTGTGTACTAAAATAATATTGTATGTAATTATGTGGAATGTCGGCATAATCGTTTTTAAGGGGTAGGTACTGTATATAGGCGATTTTATGGACTTATCGTGCAAAAAAAAAAAAAAAAAAAATGACAATCCAATAATGATCGGAATTATTTAAATAAATTTTAAATTTACGTCACTATCTGTCACAGTATCTATTTTATTGTTGTTGTTTTTTATTTATTCATAAAAAAAACTTATTGAAAATATTACTTTCGTATTTTGCGCGAAATCCAAATTTTTTTCATCATATTCCAACGTCACTATTATATATGTACGTTTTAATAAAATAATATAAATGAGTTATAGAGTAGGTACGTAACGCGTATATCGCGAAAAACTCGTATTTTATTATTTATTTTATAAGAATGCAATGTAATTGTATACGATATAGATGTTTCTTCCCCAAATATATAAAATATACGAGTACAAATACCTATATATATATATATATATATATATATATTGAAAAAGTATATTTATAGGTATATTCTATATTGTCGTTTCTCTCACTTTTACCATGGATACAATACATTTTCCATATTTTCTCAATACGATGATGCACAATAACGCATCTTAGACTTCTCGTTTAGTCAATTTTAAAAGTAAATTTTTTTTTTTTTTAGACTAACCGGCGTAATCAATATTATGCAGATAAAATGTAATTATTTTAATATTATTTTACTTGCATTGACTATAATAACTCCACAGTTCTATGTCATATTACATTATTTTCTCAAATATGAGGCAACCGAAAGTAAGTGAACTTAAATCTGGTATTAAATTTTAAATTTCAATATTTAAGTCGCGTCTAGCTGTTAATTGAACTTCAACCAGGTCATACATAAATGTATCCACTTTGGTTAATTACGCATTTATAATTATACGTGATATTTAGTAATATTAGTCATATTGTAAAATAACATATTGTTAAATTAACATTTTTTTTTTTTTTTTTTTTTTTGTATTGTAGTAGGTACGGCGAACTATATAATGATGACATGTATATTTTATTATAATAATATTAACAAATTAAATAATGTCTCCCTACTACAGTAAAATAC
>JAIPRL010002113.1:0-66126 GCA_025469235.1 Pemphigus obesinymphae | reverse complement strand
CTTTCTCCATACCCATACCCTCCATGCACTCTATCATAATCTATTCTATCACAGCCTACATGTCCATTCATATCCCCACCAATTACAATATTCTCATTTCCTTGTACTCCTTGCATTACTTCATCCAACTCTTGCCAGAACCCCTCTTTCTGACTTTCCTCACATCCCACTTGTGGAGCATATGTACTTACTATATTTAATACCTTATTCTCTAATATTACTCTCATTATAATAACCCTATCACTTTTTCTAATCACCTCTACCCCTTTTCCTTTCATTTCTTCATCTAATATCACTCCCACCCCATTTATTGTACTAGTCCTTCCTGAATATATGATTTTATACCCCTCTCCAATTTCTCTTGCTCTCTCCCCTTTCCACTTTGTTTCTTGCACACAACAAATATTCACATTCCTCCTCTACGACAGGCATGAGGAAACCGTGGAGGTATTCTTAGCCCCCTCCACAGGGTAATTTTGTAATTAATGTATTATTTAGAAAATAATACATTTTGTTTAAAAAATTTAAACGGTTATAAAATAAATTGTGATAGTTAGGTAACAATAATCAACATTTTTTGAGTAATCTTGTATTATAGATTTTCACATAATCAATTTACAATTTGAAATTATTAAACTATATTATGACTTAAAAACTCGAATTTCTTATTTGATATTAATAACTAAAAGTTTTCAAAAATGTTCAGTATTATATGTAATATATTATTATATTATATAATGAACAAAAAAAAGAAAAAAAAAAATGAAAAATGTGCAAAAAATCATTTGGATGTAAAGAGATTCGGACAGAGTACTCCCACTAGACTACATACCACTATTAAAAAACATAAAAAAATAAACCTTTTAGGAATGTGATAAAATCGAAAAATTTAAATTTGATATAACTTTAAAATTAAGTCCTTATTCTGACTTCACCATTATTTTTTTGATCAAAAAATACACATTAAAAAAATAAATAAATAAAAAAGGCGAAAAATCGAATTCTCTTGTAATGTAAAAAAGTTATACCTATTATGAATTAAATGACTTAAAATTAAAAATTATTATAAGTACCCTAATACTGGGTAAACATTTTCGTACAGTTTTTTGCATTCAACCTACATACGTTTTTGGTGAAAATTTCAAGTTTATGGATCTATTATTTCCCCGTAATTGGAAACCATTTCATACCAAAATAATACATATTTTTGAAAAAAATGAAATGACTATTAAAAACTATTGTACCGATCGATTTTTCATTTTTTTGTGTGTAGCTAGAAAGACGTAATTTTAATACGGTAATTTAAATTTTTAGATTTTTAACCTAAAATTAAGACTGTTATAATTTAATGTCTTGAAAAATAAAATAAAAAAAATAAAATTGTTAAAATAAAACAATTTTATATACGTTTTCGTTAAAAATTCTAAGCTTCTAGTATCAATATTTTCGGAATTATGAAAATTTTTTACTACAATCGTGTTTTTTGATAGATTTTTCTTACATGTTTATCGAAAAACTATCACTTTGCTTAGAATCTAAAAAAATCTAAATAATATTTTTAAAATAAATTACAGATATTTTTATTAAAGATTAAATAATGAAATAAATATATATATATATATATATATATATATAGATTTAGATTTTGTTAAAAGTTATATATTTTAATTAAATTTTAATATACCTATTAAAACTAGGTAATTGGAAAAATGTCGAAATAATTATGTTCTTTAAACATTTGTTGTTAATAATTCATGTATAATATATCTAAAAGAACATAATAATATAATATTGCATCGTATCAAGCATTCAAAAAGTATATATGTAAATATATTATAACCATTGCCCTAGTTAATAGCTTTTTGTTGTTTTTACATTTTGTTTAAACACTTGTTTTTAAAATTATGTATCAACTATACCATAATATATACTTGTGTATTGTATAAATATATATTTTAACAATATAATATGTATATTTAAAAAAACAAATGATATAAAAGTAATGGCCAATAAGGTAATATAGTTAGTATTTAAAGTACATGTCATACTATTTTTAAAAATTAATGTTCAAATACTTTTTACGATATATAAATAAATATTTTCGATGTTAGGTAATTAATTAATAATTTGTCTCAATAAGGTTGATTTTCATTAAATGCATTAACTATCATCATAATATAATCTAAGTATAATTTACATATTCACAAATTTTCGGATAATTATTATTATGCAGGTAGTTTGTAGGAAAATCATAAATTAATATAGAAAATTATTATATTATGTTATATATTGTTAGTAAAATGTTAGCGTACTAAAATTTTCTATGTAAATTACACAAAGTAATTAAAATATTAGTTAGAGGACTTTTGTGCTGTTATAATATAAGACGTATACGCAATGTATTTTGCGAATATCCTTTCTATTTTTACACGCAGCCTGTTTATTTGGTTATTAAATATTCAATAATGTCGTTTTATTACGGTTAAGCTCGAACATTAACCAACATTATATTCGCCAATAAACATTAACACTATCAAATTTTATGTCCATTAATATTATATACCTATTGAATTTCATTCACATCCATTTTAATGATTTTATTTTTATATTTATTATTGATCTTTAAGTATCAAAAATTTTGAGTATATATAATATATATTTTTATATATTATATAAAACCTTAAAGACTCGCGTCATCATTATTTCAAATACTAAACTATAAGCATTAAATCGCATTAATGGATTTTTACTATCTAAAAAAGAATATACACGTGGGAAAAGAATAGTAATATCTCAAGTGGTTTTTTCATCTTCTTCTGTTTTTTTTTTTTTTGGAAATACAATAAAATCCCAATGGGATAACATTTCGTTGCGCAATTGGAGAAACACTGTACTCGTAGGAGACGTTTTGTTTTGGAGAAAGGGCTCCTGGTTGTTGTACCCAGAGAAAAGCTCTCGTGGCGTATCCTCGTGTCCGAAACGCTAATGGAACGCTAATGGAAAACATAATCCCATATTTCAACCCCTCCTTTTTCGGTTTTCAAACAAATTCACTAAACCGAGTTCATTAAACCTTATACCGGAAGCCCACTATTTTATACCTAAATAGTGTTTAAGCGAGTGAATATTTTTGCAAAAAATATAATCATATTTGGGCGCCGAACCACTGTGTAGTAATAATATAATTTAATTTGAAAATATATGTGCTATCGTGAAGATAATATTGGTTTACGTGTGGTTAATTGGTATAAATATGTTATTCGCGTTGAAATGGTAAATCAATTATTGAGTGATCTGTCAAAATCAGAAATGTTTGAACAAGCGAAACGTTTTTTTGATTAAAAATATCTGTGTCTGTGACACGTTTTAATTTTCTAACTCCCGTGATAATTATATTTACACCCAAATTTTTAAAATAAATATGGTATACCTATTTAAAAATTCTTTATCAAAGTAAAATAAATCAATTTATAATGATAATGGTCGTGGTGTAAATGATAATAATGTACAATAGATTCAATAGTTCCATTTAATAGTATTATTGTGCATATAACTATTTACATTTTTTAAATCTGTATTTTGCACTGAAAATAGTAACATACATAGTATAATTTTTTTTTGTTCATATATGACTTATATTATTTATAGAAAATAAGCATAAAAATAAATAATTTATAATTTTTTAATGAATAATAATAATAATAATTATTATTAAAAATGAATTAAATTGTATTTAAGTAATAAGACTAGACAGTAACGAGTTTAAAAGTTAAAAGTTAAGTCTACTAAAAGACTAAAGTTTTAACTTAAATTTAGTTAAAATCTACTAAATAAATAACTTAACTATAGTTATTTTGTTTTACAAAAATGTAATTTAAACATAACAAATCATTATTTATAAAGTTATTTTATATATTAGTACTTAATATTATATTATAAAACTTATACTACTATATAATACTCATATGTATGTATGTATGTATGTATGTATGTATGTATGTATGTATTTTTAAAATTGTGCAATGTGCATTATTTTTTTTATTGTTTGATTGTAGTAATAATATTTCACTTCGTGAAAATAAAAACCGTACAAATTGATTGTATAATGTGTTACGAGTTCTTATACTATTCTCTAATTTTCTTATACTATTTATATACAAAAATTTTTTGTTTGTTATTGAAATTAATTTTGAATAAAATATCTGTTGATGTAATAATATTAACTTTTATAGTTTTATTTAATAATTATTTAACTGTTACTTTTTTTTTTTTAGTAATTTTTAGTTAATTTTAGTTATTTTTTATTTTTAACTAACTTAACTTAAATTAGTTAAAAAAGTAACTTGCTCAGCCTTGTTAATTATTTATTCTATGTTTAAAATACAAAGTATGTAGTTGTTAAGTTGTTATAAATATATTAGCTTTAATTTAGTTTTGTAACATGGATTTTGTAATGTCTTACTGAAATTTGCACGAATCACTCAGAAATTAACATATTAATTATAAATGAACTTTTATTATTATTTTCATTTTAATATGATTTTCGTAAGATACTGAGAATTTATAAATCATTTACATTTATATTCATCGTTATTTTTATAAGTGTTAACAAAAATATTATCACTGTTTTTGTTTAAAACTGATAAAACTTACGTAAAATAAACTTCACTAAAACGAGCTATTAATTTAAATACGTTTTTTCGTTTAATTAACTTTATATTAACCACGTACACATTTTGTATTTATCGTATATTTTATTTAATAATACCCATATGGGAATATCGTATACTATGCATACATTTTATAATAATTATATTTTAACAATATCAATTTATATCCCTTTCCCTACTCCTCGCATTTTTTCTAGTTTCCTTGACAACTCACCTATTGTCCGTGTCATGCAAACAACAAATAGCAACCTACTCTTTTTCTTTGTAAATGATAAAAAATAAATAAATACGTAGTTATCTTCTTTAGTACTTATTTATTAAAAGTACTTTTTAGTTTTTATTTATTATAAGTACTTATAATTAAAATATGTAAAAAAATATAATCAGTAACAAAGTCATGCAAGGTTATATGTATGACTTTGTTACTGTTATTTATCTTGTTATATTTGGGCTTGCTCCGTTTATATGAATAAATAAATAATATAGGTACTTAATTGTTATATTTATTCGGATGTTTGGAATTACAAAATAGTCGTTTGCATGATTTTATTTGATAAAATTTACTAAAATATTTAAAAATATACAGTGGTATATAAATTATGTATAATGTATATAGATGTGGCGGTGACGATACCATAATGTGGTTTATACGATTAAAAGTTACTGTATCAAATTAAAAGATTATTATCGATTATATAATTATTAATCAATATAGGTATAAATAATGTACACGAAACGATTAATTAAATTCTGGTAAACATTCGGTTTCAATATGTTAATAATATGGATATCCAATAAACTATAATTTGATAAAATGTATAAATTAAATGAAGAAAATAACAATTTATTTATGAAACCAAACGAACACACGCCTGCAATGTTTCATAAATTACTGAATTTTTTTAGTTTTTGTTATATTTGATAATAAAATAAAATAAATATTAAAAAATACTTACCTATACCTACTTTTAAAGTTTATATTTATACTTATACTTATATAGTTTTGAGATATATTTTTTTAACGTGTAGGTATTTTAGTTAATTTTAAAATCTTATTTTTTGTCAAGGATTAAATTTTTTTTGAATTTATCAATTAAATACTCGTTGTAGAATGCTTTTTTTGCATATAATATAATAATATTATAATACATTATACAGAATTTATATTTATATTTATAATAGAAAATTTTTTCAAAGGAATGTGCTATTATTCATGTAGTATATTTACTATATTTGTCTTTATTTCTAAGGGATTTTTTTGGGGTACATTAAATTTAATATATTGCTTTTATATAATTCTTTAGTTTTTTCCATTTTTAAAATAATTTATAAGAGTATTAATATTATAATATAATAATTATATTATATTATATTATAATAAATATAATATTTATAAGAGTATATGAATATTTATTAAATTATTAAAATTTTTGTTATTAATATTATTCTTAAAAATATTTGTTTTTTTTTTCTTTTTTACAGTTTTAGAACAATATATAAATATGCAGATAGATGAAGGTAATAAAACTGTTGTTCGTTTCTATTCTATTTAATAATAGTGGAAAATTTAATGTTGTGTTGACATCATCTCAAGAAACAGCTAATAATTTGAGTATTAATGCTCTGTTTTAGTCAGATTTTATGTCAGATAAAAATTTTTTTTTGTTTGTCAAATATACAATTTAACCTATAAAATATAATAATAAATACACGTAGGACCTAATATAACAATTATGTACTAAAATAATGGTTTTATATAATTTTGGTGTAAATTATTAAAATTTAAGAGAATATGGGTTAAAACGAAACAGGTTAGAAAAATCAAGCTCGCAGAATTCTAAGCTTTCTATATTACGGATTTTTAATTAAATTTATTAAATAAGTGGTGACAATAAACTATAATTCCATAAAGATTTTCATTATTACTTACTATTACTATTACTATTATTATTATTACATCATTTATTATACTTTATTATAAATTAATTATTTTTACACAATACCATCAACTGAAATATTATACAATATTATTAAGACACTTTTTTTTCTAGCAAATATTTATTTCTACAACAATGGTTCTGTACGATTTTCACATAACTTTAAAATAAAATGTAGTAAATGCAAAAAACCAAAATTCATTCTCTTTTCAGAAAACGTTAATCCCCTTGAGGTACATAAAGAGGTTGACTTATCACACTCAAAGCTTATTATTATTATTATTATTATTATTATTATTTTTGAATATACAGAACAACATTTGGGATACCAGGCGTAAAATATTTAAAAAATATAGTATAACCTTATACTCTATATTAGGAACATCTTAATATATATATTTATTTTTTTTAAGGTATTTCATTAGGTTTATTACATTCACAATTAGTTTTTAATATAGATATGTATACAATTATATACTATAATCCCACCATACCATTATACAATAATTATACTATAGGTATACTCTTATTACAATATATAACCTATAACCTACTTATATATTTATGTATATTACATGCATTATATAGTGTATGTAATATGAATTTATGGAAGTACACATCAAAGTATATTTGTGTAATATAATAATATTATGATTGAAGCACAAAGTTATGCGTGCAGCGTTGGTACATTAGGAAATATTGAAATGTCAGAATGTTTGATGTTTTACGCAAGGAGATACTCATATATATTGAAAGTGGAAGAAATACATATAAATAAGAATAAACTAATAAATTAGGTACATCAAAAATTTGGCATTGTTACATATACTTTTTTTTTACAAAGATCATTTTTAGTTAAGTATTTATAAACATTAATATCTTAATAACGATTCCTTTATACCAGAAATAAAAATATAGTTACAATTGTTGTTTTTTAGAGAGTATCCCTGAGGATTCTTACAAAACACCTGTATTCAGCAGTTTTAATATGAGGAAAGTGGTATGCAGCTTCTAAGTTGCGATATAATAAATTAGTAACATATATTTATTATTTATATTTTCCATAAAGTATTTACTAGTTTATTGTTTAACTCTACTCGTTCAGAAAAACTCGAGTATACATTTCATCGTATTCAGGAGTGGAAATTTTAAAATATAATATAAATAATCGAAACACATATAAATAATTATTTTTATCAATAGTTTGATATTTTTTTTATGTATATGTTATGTACCTGTACTGAATTCATTATATTCATATACCTATAATTCATAATTATAATAATATGTTCTAACATAAAATAGTTATTACTTTTGTAGTATTTTTATTAATTTTTCGACAGGGGTGCTGATGAGGTCCATTGCTAGGTCGGCTATAATGCTATGGTCTTGAGAGTTAGTTTTTTTAAGAGACGTATACCTAGTACGGGTTTGATAGTATACGTATTATTATATCTATATATTTTAAAATTTAATAATTATAAATGGTTTTTTTAACGATTTTAAGTTTTATTTTCATAGTTTACTTAATTAAATGGTAGATATAGGTTTAATTTTAATAAAATGCAAAAAAGGTTTGCAATTTTGAATTATCGCAATATATAAAAATGACGCATTTATTTTTAAACTCAAGTATAGTAACTAGGTATATTAGTTTTTTTTTATCTTTATCTCCCCAACGGTTTGTTGGATCATAAATTGTGTAATGGCCTTTTAATAGTATAGTTTACTCAATAAAAGGGCCTAGGTTTTATTTTTATATAATCAAAAATTGTCATCATTTTCAATCATAATATATGTCAAAATATCACATTATATTATTATTTTAATGTAAAAATACAAGTTTTAGTAAATTTACCAAATTTTCTTGTCAAAGTAAAGGACTTTGAAATAATGTTTAGCAGAAATCGATCGGTTATATATTTAGAAAGATTCTATTGGAAACTAAAGACGATGAAGTTTAGATACAATTTGTGATCCATTAGAGAAATACAGATACAATTCTAAATTTACTGATTTGGTTCACTACACTTAGCTGAAAATAATTAAAAATTTAATTTGTGATTTTAAAATAAAAGAAAATGAGGTTGAGAGTTTCAAATATTTAAGATGAGTTCTACAGAAGAATGGTAGTTTTAAGGAAGATAATTTGAAACATAGGATTATGTGTTGGAGGATGAAGTAGAGAGAAGCATTAGGTATTTTGTATGACAAGAGAATACCAATTAGGTTAAAAGTTAAATTGTATAAGATAGTAGTGAGACCATCAATGACTAACGGATCGGAGTGTTGGGTAGCGGATAAGAATATAGAATAGAGTATGTGTATAGCAGAGATGAGAATGATGTTATGATGGATGTGTGGAGAGAATAGAGAGTACAAAATAAGAAATTAATATAAAACGGGTAGTATACGAGTGGTTTAAATAGTGGATAAACTGAGGGGTAATAGATTGAAATGGCTAGGGCATGTTTTAAGGAGGTAAGAGGTAGTGGCAGTAAGATCTGTAAAAGGAATTTTTGTTTAAGGAATTAGGGGAAGAGGAAGACCGAAAAAGAGGGGGGATGTACTAGAGATGATATGGGCGAGTGTCAATAAGGAGGACACGGAAGATCGAGTGTTTTGGAAGTTGGGAGAAAGGACGAAGGAGAAGAAAAAGATTTGTGTTTTTAAAATGTTTTAAAAATATATTTAGATAACTACAAATATTATGATTTAATTGTTATTGGTAGGATTATGATTAGATTTATTTTTGTTTTTAGAAAAATTGAATATAAATCCAAATTTTTTTTAGTAGTTTTACTCTAATTTTATTAGGTTTTATTTTTTTTATGAAGTAAAATAAAATATGAATTTCTGTGATCTTTAAAATTTTTCAGAAAAACGAAAATGTTATAGATTTTTAATTTCTGTGTTACTAAGCCCAAAGGGTCGACGGAATAACTTTTTATTTATTAATACCAAAATAAATTGATATATGAATCAATAAATTGTATGTATGTATGATCATTTTATTATCTTATAATATTATTGTTATGGTACAGGGTAGTAATTTATTAAATTAAATAATATTATACAATAGTACGATATTATGGTAATATGCTGTGTACGAAAAGTTGATTATGGATAATATGATATTAAGGATGGAGGATTTTTTTTTTTTGTAAATTTCTTGAGGCCATTTTGCAAAAAAAAAAAATTTATATTGTACCGGGACGGAAGCTTAAACACAACAACAAAAAGAAAAAAACACCAATGTACGTCTTTGCGTATAATCCCGGTACCTATATAATATTATGATTGGCAAAATATACCGAAAACCGTTGTCATATATGTACGTACGGAATACCATATATATATATATATATATATATATATACAGTGTTGTTTTTAATCAACGGACTATTGTGCTCGTTGAAGATGTTATAATATACAATGCTCGGGATCGGTGCAGTCGAACGTCTAGAAAGTCTATTATCATCTCGAGAGACGTGTTTGCGGTCCCGTCGGGGGCTCATCGGCTCTTGTGCGAATTTGAATAGTTTTCACCGAGACAATGCAAACTTGTCTTGTACGGGTGTATATTATATGGCCGTAGTAGTGACTCGTGGCGGCAAGTATGGACGGACGGCCTGGACGGGCGTGGAAGTTGTCGGTACCATTCATAACTTACACCTCTGAGCGTAACAAGCGGTCTCCCCAGCCGTATACGTTCAGAGGTAATTTATACGGTCCTGGTAATGTGTTCGTAGCAACAATGGTAGAACTGATGTACGGCGAGCGGGTGGGACGGGGTTCGAGTAAAAATTTGAATTTCTAATGGCCACCGCCACGCCATCGCGCGCGGCATCGCCGCTCGTTAGCGGGCAGTCGTCCTTGTATTTCCTGCCCTACCGTCATTATCAACGCGGCCGGTTTTAAAATTAATTGATATCACCGGGTTTCCCGTGCACGGCAGCGCTCCTCGTTCTCCTGTCGGCCGGCCGGCCGCAAACAAGATTGATTCGGCTCGTGAATTATTCAACGTCATCTTTACGCTTTTGGGATATAAAATGTTGAAAATCATTTCGGATGACGGCCGAGATTAGATCGAGGTAGAAGAAGCCGGGCGGCCCGTTTGCAGCCTTTTCTGTCTAGGTATACCCGCCGTGTGTATAATGTATATATACGTACCTATACTGGCATATAACGTGTCAGTCAAAGTCAGCGTTGTACACTTCGGAGAGCTTCGAAACGAGAACGGAAAGGGACGCAATTTTTATAATACGTACGTATATAGATAGAAACGATGGTGTAATTGCGTTTCGTTTTCGCAGTGCTGCTGCACGGGTATTATGTTCTGTAGTATATATTGTTCGATAACAACAACGAGAACCACTGTCGCATCTCATAATACACCGTACTATCAAGATATTCGACAGCATCTGAAAACTATTTTTCATTCGGACGTTTCGATTTATATAATATATATATATATATATATACGATATGCCCACTGTTTTATTTTTATCCTTAATACCTTAATACCACCGTTGTCGTTTACAGAGTGGTTTTTGCGGGGATTTTTTTTCATGGATGGAAGAGTGCTTGGGACAGTTCCACATAGTATGTTTATAGTTTCGCGGCGAGCAGGGGGAGGGAAGCGTATACCCCGATTAAGCATACAATTTTGATAACGAAAACGATTGTTTTTTATACATTTTTTACAGGCTTGGATCGGCGTGTGTGTGCTGTGGTGAAAGGTGGCAAGGGATCATTAACTCCGGCATGTCAAAATTTTAAATTCGGTTTTACAATAGATAAATAATTACAATAAATTGAGTACAAATATTATAGGGATAATTCGGTTGAAATTACGTTGAATTATATACCTAGCTATTTATAGGCACCTATATTATATAGGTAAAAATAAAATATAATAATAATTACTTATTATTATTATGAAAAAAAAGAGGATGGTTTTTAATTAATTTTTTTTGGAATATCTCAGACAATGTTTTTTTTAGCTAAATATTAAAAAAAAAAAAAATGATTATGTAATGAAAAATAATAAACTAAAGGTTAAACAAACTAAATTAAAAATGATAAAAACATAAATAATTACAAAAATGATAGAAAAATAAAAATTTGATTCATATACGTTAGACATTTATTTTGGATCAACATACCCAGAATGAAAAATCAAGTCGTCATTAGATTATTTTATAAATTCGACTCTAGATTGATTAACAACAATTTTTCTCATCCTTTGTCGAGAACACTAAGAATTAGTGGTGAATTAATGGGAAGATTAGAGAGATAGATACAATTTCCCCATTGATTTTATTTTTATTTATTAAAATTCACAAATTTTACTGTTTAGTCATAACATGGTATTATTATTATTATTAGAGTAATATTATACTCGTAATTATTAATACAATAATAAGCAGTTTGAAACAGATTTATAAACAATTTGGACTATATACTAAAAACTGTTGATTTGCACGAGATTTTTTGCACATAGGTATAATATGAATATTTTACTGGGGATTCTATATTACTACATATTATAGTAGAATTACTTTCAATAAGTTTTTTTTTCAGATGAAATTAATAGTAAAGTAGAGTGAATTAAAATCGAAGATAAATTTACTAGAAATATAGGTACTTATTTGACATTTTTTTGAGAGTAAGTACCTATATATTTTGCTTCCTAAGTGCAGCCACTAAAATTGTGTGAAATACGAAAAGTTTAATGTGTAGTACGAAATTAGTAACTGTATATATTAATAAAATTAGGTAATTTTACATTTTTATATATTTATAATGTTGATAATAAAAATAAAAAGGTTATTCAAAGAAAACAATGGATTAAATGTGTAGTATGAAAATCAGAACATGTTAGGGGCTGCCTAAGTGTCCCATTCCAAAATTTGATTTTGAGTACAGGCCAGAGTTAATTTGAAAATCAACGTCTCCCCCCTTTAAAAAGTCGTAAATACGTCACTGCTGAGAATTAAACGTATCCTGTATTTTCATAAATAAAAAATTAGGGGGGGATGGTTCAAACCCCATCACCCTCCTTCGAGTACGTCCTTAGTGGTTTATAGGAAATTGTAATTTTTTAAACGTTATTGAGAATTTAGTTGTGGTTTAATTATCTATTAATGTTATCATGGCATGTTTTAATGTTTATATATGGTCACCCATCCGGTAACTAGTAACGATACCGGAAAAGTTTAACTTACAGAGTTCTAGTTGGCAACTTGTCCACTATACCATGCCATGCACAAAAATTGTTTTTCATAACGAAAATACATTTTATAAAACAACTTTTATTTAATATTCACAGTGAAGTTTAAACACAATACTTACTGACATCAAACAAAAACTTACAAAAAGCGTTTCATTGTCATTGTGTTTAGCTTTAGATTATGAGCGCATCGAGATAGCTATTATATTGGTCTTACAACCGTGTTTAAAAGAACAGTAAAACAAAAATCGCGACTTATGAAAATGCAATTATTTAATATTCCTAATGATATCAATAAGTATATAACGCACAAAAATATAAAATGTCTAAACTATTCAATCGGCTGCTATAATGTAGTGTTTTTGTATAATAATGTTATCAGTGTATATCATCTAGTACCTAACTGGGAAAATTAAACGAATCGTTATATACGTTACCAAAGCGGTGTAGCAAGTGCGGATTTTCGAAACGGGTTTTTCGTATCTTAATTATTATTTGAGGGCGAAACGTATAATTCAACGGAATGACAAGAATGAATGTGTATACCATTCGCCTGGGGAACATTTTATTATCCCGGATGGAGTTTTCGTAAAAAAAAAAAAGATAAAATGCGACAAAGAGAAGAGAAAAACCCTTCCTCCCTCCCAGAGGAAAATCGTGGAATAAAAAAATAAAATTATATAAAGAAATGTGACAACGAAACCAATTATTAAAATGAAGTACTAGGAAAAAATGCATTATGAATAACATGTATAAAAATGTTATTGTTCGCTCACAGAATTATTATTTTAAATTATTATATTGTACTTTGATCAATAAATAAATAATTTTTATACCGAATAGGATTTATTGTAGACGCTGTTGGCGACACTGTGACAGTACATTACCCGATTATAATAATATGCTATACTGCTATAGAAATAGTAATTATTGTGCAGTTATATTGTTTCTATTTTAAGGTGTTTTGTTTTCGTGTTTATCTCAAGTCTGAATATAAAATTATTAATCAAGTTTATTGAATGACAAATTTAAATATAAAAAGGCTTAAAAAGGTTAGTAGGTAGTAGGTAACTGTTTGTTTTACTTACCGATATATGTTATACTTTATCTACAAAGTATATGCATATTAAATATATTTTAATAAGAATGACAAAATATTGTTAACCTATGTACCTATATAAAATATTTAAATACCTATCATTTTATTACCAAGTTGATATGCATTATATAATATCGCATATAAGATAACATTTACATTGTAAACAAGGTTGTTATTGCTGTAAAGTAATAGTAATATTGTCGTACGTTCATCAGAGTATGTGCAAAATAGTTGGCGACAAAGTAAAATAATTAGTACCTACTATGGTCTACTATTAATATTGATGTAGATATTTATACTGACTTATAAATATCATAAGTACTTGTTTTTTTATATATCAAGAGTTGAGACATTTGGAAGTTATTTAATTGTATTTCACCTTTTATTTCGATCGTTGAAAAAGTATTGAAAATTTACATAAAACGGTAATTAATTTTATCTGTCAGTTTATAAATCCTTTTTTTTCTTATATGCTGTTGTTGAGGGAAAAACTTGAAGTTTCATCTAAATTATTATATTGATTGACGACCAATATGGAATGTTAACTCATATACAGTATTTTGACATATTATATACAAAATCTGACTAATGACTTCACGTTTTAAGATAATTTCTTAAAATTATATTAATTTGGTGTTACACAAACATATTCTAATGTACCTATATGAAATTAAGTCCTGGATTTGATTTAAACGTTAAGATAGGTACCTATGTTAAGTAATGTAATAAATTATAATTAATATTACTAAAAACAATTACTTGAAAATATGCTATATGACAAAATTATTGTTTACATTTAATTTTTGTGGTGATAATAGTTCTTAATGTTAAATATTATTTACAATAAATAGGAAATTTCTTAAAATGTATGTGTTTATCTAGATAAATTAGTTTAGATAATATACATATTTATACGTAATATTACCCTTTATTTAAATTACCCTAGAAATGGTAAAAATATATTCGTTATTGTAGATGATAACATAGTTGCCTAGTTAAAATAGTATTATTTTTGGAATTTTGTGTTTATTATAATTTATATCATATTAATTTATTTGTCTAGACTTTAGTCGTTTTTGTTTTTACTGTTATCATCATGATGTACTCTAAGTTCTGGACTATTTGTTTTCTAAACGATTGAATATTGTATGTGTTTACATATCATGTATTTGAAATCAAATAATTTATTTTAAACATAAGTGTTATCATGTAAATATCATATTATTATATAATGTATATATGTTAAAGTTCAATAGGTCTAAACTTTAAACTATATTATGGGTTTATAATATACATACATCCAGTTCAATGTTTATTCATTGATCTAATTCAAGACTGTAGCAATTCAAAAATTGTTATTTTTTGGAGAATGATTGTTAAATATAAATATATCTATAATATTGTGTGTAAATTGAAGCAAGTAATATCTTAATCAATAACTTGAACTAATTTTCATTGTGTTATTGAATATAATGGATTTGATAAAAACATAGTTTTAGTTAATGAGGCTGTCTGTAGATAATTTTTTACACTAAAAATACCTACTTTTTGTTCATCATACTGGTTTATTGAATAGTCTTATAAATAATAAATATATTTTAAAACCGATTTAAATTTAGCAAGAATTTTTTTTTGACTTTAAAATATTTTTTCATGTTTATTCTTTAAAATTATTTTATGAAATTGAAAATGACTAAATTTTTATCTATAAGTATTAAAATATTGAATATACACATTTGAAAAGTAAAAAAGGCGATTAAAAATTAATTTTATGATACATTTTAACCTATTTTCCAAATCCAAATAGGATTCTCGATAAATTGGTACTATGGACAAAACATGGACACTTTTGAGTAAAAATTAAGAAGAAATTTAGAAAACGATAATTTACACATGTTTGTCTGTATGTACGTTATTTGTGTCTGCAATGCTGGTAATATTTACACACACTAATATTGATGTATACATGCACACATAAATACGATATTCGAAAATTGCTTATACATGACTCTTTAAAATTAGTTATTATTTAATTTTTTTTTTTGAATGGTCGCAGATTTGATTATGCACATGAAATACATATTATAGACAAATCCGAAAACATAATTTTGATATTTCTTATTTTGAACTTTTATTTTTTACAAGAAAAAAATATTTATATTTTGATTATACATTTTACTCAACGAATTTATTGTATGAATAAATTATACATTTCACAGTTAAAAGTTAAATGTGACATTAAACAAAAATGTAATTTAAAGTCATGTTAATATTTTAAGGGCCTATTTGCTGCAATAAATTTACTTTATGTTTAGGTAAGCAATTAGTTATGTTAAAATATTATTTTAAAACTTTGTTTTTTATTTCTTAAATTGTATTTATGTGTTATGCTTTATGAACATTTTTGGCTTCTTTTATGTTAGATAAATACTAAATATTTAGGTAAGATAATAGGGTAATATATGACTTATATATGTATATTTAATTTTTCACAAAAAAATACAAATATGTATTATGTATATATGCAGTCAAATTCTCAATAAAATAATTTACATTTACTTATATATACTTTATAGGAACATACTATTTAATTGCTTACTATATTATTTTATGTATATATGCATTTGCTTCTAAGCTATATTTAATCGCCTTTGCCTGCGGATCATAATTAAATCGGGTTTTCATCCACGGCGTAAGAGAGAAAAATCAATTAACATTTTAATGCTTTTACGATATTGGGTGTATTTATGTATGTATGTATAT
This sequence comes from Pemphigus obesinymphae, assembly GCA_025469235.1. NCBI lineage: Eukaryota > Metazoa > Arthropoda > Insecta > Hemiptera > Aphididae > Pemphigus > Pemphigus obesinymphae. The sequence goes on along the minus strand of JAIPRL010002113.1, from coordinate 49,422 downwards.
ATGTATTTATGTATGTATATATATGTATATATATATGTATGTATGTATGTATGTATGTATGTATGTATGTATGTATGTATGTATGTATGTATGTATGTATGTATGTATGTATTGTATATATATGTATGTATGTATGTATGTATGTATTTATGTATGTAAGTTTGTCTGTGTGTGTGTGTATGTGTGTGTGTGTGTGTGTGTGTGTGTGTGTGTGTATGTATATGTATGTGTATGCTGTGTACATGTATGATGGAAAGTGAATTACGTCAATTCAATTTTGAATTTAAAGTTTAATTTAGTCTGTGCAGTCGTTTAATTTACGCTTGGCCAAAATTAGTATTCCGGTTGCATATGCAAGCGGATAAGCTCGGAAACAAGCACGTTGGACATTTTCACATCGAATAATTTTTGCATAAAATACTGACCGGATTTTTCACATCACTATACTACAAAAAATCATTCGTTCGAATTCAATTTGCTATTTTAGAATATTAAAAATCAAATATCATACATTTTTTTTGTGTTCATATTTTGTCGGTTCAAAATTAATTTCAACAATACCTTTATAAAATTTCAATAGTATTATTTACGGTTGTAGATAGAATGGTTGCCCGATGGTCTATGGTGGACTGTAGTAATAAGCAGCCAGGTTAGTTCTTATCAAATAAAACAAAAACTGAGCCAAAACTTTATTACTGTACTATACTTGCGCTCTAGTAAATAGTGATCAATATTTGTAATTGACATAATATATTATCAGAACGGTAGTAGGTTCTAGTTTTTTACTAATAAAGCGTTATTTTACATAAGAACATTTACAAAATACATAATCACGTCTCGATACGCAACCATATTATCTACAACCATGGCATTATTAAAAAAAATGGTTACTATAGATTCTATAGCAGGGGTCTCCAAAGTTTTTTATTCGAGGGCCATATGAAAAATTTAAACGCACTGAGCTGGTCAAATGTATATAAACATAAATTATTTTTAATTTTACAGAAATATAATATATATAAAAATTAAAAAATATATATAATTTTGATTAATAATTTTACATAGTTCTTACATAAAAGCTTATTTCCAAAACCATTTACAATCTGCTAGTTAATAAAAACAATGGTAGGCTCTTTTTAATTTCATTTCCTATATGGTATATTTGGGTTATCTGTTTCTAATTATTTGAAAAAATTTTAAAACTAACGATGAGATATTGAGTGAGATATAACACATATTTTTAGATTTTTTATCGTTCATTTGGGTGGCCAGTTAAAATTTATTCGTGGACCAGATGTGGTCCGCGGGCCTTAGTTTGTAAACCCCTGCTATAGAAGATGGAAGCACTTAGATCATCTGATATAAATCTAGTGGTGGGTGTATTGAACTTTGAAGCAATATGATCATTTATAAAACAATTTTGAGTAATGTAATATACATGACTACTATAACAGTAGACATTATTTTTATTTTATAAATGCATGACTTAAATATAATAGATATAATAAATATTGTAATAGCGAAATACATAATTTATGAACAATATTTTTTGGAATTACAAAGAAATATATTAACTGGGTTTTTTTTTTTTTGGGTAGTTTTCCTTAAGTACTTATATGTTTAACGAAATAGTGAAAAATCAACTTCAAAAAATTTTAAATTACCTCTTTAATATATTTTTTTTTTGTATAAAGTTTGTTGCTGGAAAATGACTACAAATATAATAATTGGATCGAACAATTTTTCACAAAAAAAACAATTATCATTGTAAAAGTATCATAGATGATTTACATTTTCTAAATTTAAAAATATCTAATACTATAATAATTACTGATTTGTTGATGAACTAATAATTATATTAACTCAATAATATTTTTTTACTTAATTCTTATGAATAAAATATATGTTATAAGTAGGTACTTAATAATGATTCCTTTTGTCAGTCTATAGTAAAATGTCCATATTCACTATTTTAGAGTAGAAGATTAATAAACTTTATGTAGGAGAACGCAGCTTTTGTCCTTTTTCTGTACTTGGGAGACCTAATTAAATTCTGATTTACTTCTAGTTTGTATTTAATTGCGACTGAAGAAATAATCTTGGATGAATAATGATGTAATGATAATATGATGACAAATAAAAGGGTTATAGTGATGGCTGTCGGAGAATTGGAACAGTCAAGTAGAATTTAAAAATAAATCTAACAATAATGCTATAATCCTTGGTCAATATAGACTAAGTTGAAAATGTTCTTGTTAAAAACTCTTTATAATCGAATTGTAATAAAATATTAAAGTCATTATCATTCGTGAAATAGAGTTTAAATTTGTTATTAATTTTAAAATATCTCTAAACATTGTTAAAATAGACATGCATTAAAAATATATGGATTAAAAAAAGTATTATGTATGTTATAATCATTGTTTTTTTTTGTAATTAAAATTAAAATTTGAAATGATGTTTTAATTTTATCGTAAATTTATCAATAATTTCAGTACGACTTATGTTTGATTTTATTAATCATTTTAATTATTGATATAATTTAAAAATTACTTAAATTTCAAATTTCCTTCTTTAGGGTATATATATATATAATATATTTTATACGATGGACAATAGACATATAGATTAATGTAGAGATAGAGTATCTGTGAAGTGAACAATTTTAATACTGATCGATTAAGTTGAGAAAACGAAATGTTTATGGGAATGATATATGAATTGGTAGATAATTGAAGAAGTTGTAGTTTTATTCACTCTATAAAACTTTGTTGTATAGTTACAAACAAGGATCGAATTTAATCTAATTATATGCTACTTGGAATGTGTGTTCTAAATGTTATACATATAGAAATCTTTTTTTTATAAATTTAGAGTAAGATAAATAATGTAATATGGGAATAATGCATATAGTTCATTTATAATAAAATTGTCTTCTAATGTGGTTATTACATTTTTAAACTAATTAAGGCCTTATTATTTTATATTATAGTACCTTAATAAAATAATGTGATTATGTGTTTGTCAACAATTGTGGAAATTATTTGTGTTAATATACATTAATTTAACGTTCTTACTTTTTTACTATAATATTTTCAGTTAATTTTTAAAATTTGAATTATATTATTTTAACAAAAATCGATTTATATAAATTATATTTATCATTTTAATTGTAATTTTTTTTTTTTTTTTTTTAAACTGGTGAATATATTACATACTACATTTTTGATATCTTATAAATAATTAGAATTTAGAGGAACATAGAAGTAAAATGGTTTAGACTTGCTTAATTGTATTAAATTAAATGGGTCCTAATTATGCAACCAATGAATTTAATATAGAGTGTATGAGTTTATTTTTAAAATATAAAATAATTAATTTATTATAATAGTATAATATAATAATGTATGTATATCCATAGTAATAATAATTGATCAAAAATAGAAATATCAAAATTATTGTGCTGGTAAATGTTTGTAGATTTGCTATTTTGATAAACATAACATTTTTACGAAGAATTTATATATTAAACAAAATATATGCAATATATTACAATATATGCAATACTAGCAGTTAAATTACGGTTCCCTAAAAAATAAATGCCATACGCTGTTGATTTTCTTTGTCACATTCGTAATTTGTCTCCGGATTATAACTTATTCGGTATCTCTCTAATCTTATCAGTGTAATTTAGTAGTTTAATACTTTCTTAGGACATTAATAAATGTCTATGTAGTATAATGTTAAAAACCTTTGATGCAAGTAATTTTAAGTAAATATAATGTATAAAATATGATCACTTGAAAATATTAGTGGACCATCTAGTAGTGTGAGTATAATAGAACTAAGTACACCCATAAAGTTTATTCTTAATGTTCATCCACGGGATTAAGTTGTAGTGAAATTTCTTTATAAAAATACCTTTATATAAGTATCCTTACTATCATGAATAGGACTTTTACTTTAATATATGATTTTGTATTATTTTTTTTTACAATTTTATTTGATCGTTAAGGTATTCAAAAACGATTTTTATGTTTTTATTTTTTGGATCACTTACTAATACAAAATTACACACAAGTATTAGTCTCAAGATTGAACTGTATTAAATGTTCAAAGATGATTAAGGAATATTCATTTACCAGAAAATAATAATTTAATCAATTTTTTATGTCTATTTTCACATATGAATATATTATATAGTAAACTAAAAATAATAAAAATATAAAGGGAGATATTAAATTGATTTTCTACAACCACTTGTTCAAAATACATATAATATTGTTTCTGATGGGGCTTGTATTTCGTTTGTTATGTACTACATGATATTATGTAAGTTTTATTCATTGTACGGTGCAATGGTGTAAATGTGTTTTAGTTATTCAATATACCATACACCTTTGAGATATTTCGAAATAAAATGGTTAATATACGTTGCTCAGACGGTCCAAATTTGGGGTACCGGTTGGTATTCTTTAGTGCTTAATGACGTGAAAACATAAGTGATTTCTCAGGGTATATAGGACTATGAAAACTCAAGTTTTCACTTAATTTGTGGTAAATGGTATTTTTTTTTTAAATATTGTTAGAAGTAATTAAATTGTAGCTTAGATAATTTCGGGTGCATATTTTATAATACTTGCGGATATTCTAAACATACAAATCTCTTTAATAATGTTTGACTTAAACCCATATTTAATATATTTTTGTGGAGGATTACAATTCATTATTTTTTTAAATTATTTATATTAGTCCTAATCGGCACTGTTAAACAATAAGCCTACTATATTTTCACACAATAGAAATAACGTATTATGATATTTATTTATGTCTCTAATTTAAATATCTTGTATAACTTAAACTTTTTTAGAACATTAGATTTTGGATACATTTTTAAACTGTTTATTGTCGTATTTTATTTGCAATAATTAGTTTGTCATAGTTATATGATTAAACGTGTGTCATTTTTCAAAAATATTTTGTGATATTGCTTACATTTATATTCCAATTGAATAATATTTTAAGGCTGATGTAATTTCTTTTAAGTAATAGTATTAAATTTAATTTAATCAAATTGTAAATTTTCTGTAAAAGTAATGTGTTTACTTCAAACACATAGGTATGTTATTTAATATTTTTTGTGATGAAAAAAATTCTCGACTCATTTTATTTATTATTTTAGAAATGTATTAAATTATAAAGAACTAAAATTATATATTTGATTTAGGGTAATTCAATTATATATATTTATATATTCAGGTTAAAAACTGACAGCTATATAGTGGAATACGTATGAATTTTAATTTTTGTTTCTATTGCGACCCGTTAAACCTTATAACTGGGAAAATGATAAAAAACATTTCATAATGATATTCGTCTGCAGAGTATAAAAACTCCAAGGTGTTTATTTAAAGAAAAGCCGTAAGAGGATACCTTTCCAGCAAAGTTATATTTAAATTTTAGATAAATTCTAATTCCCTATCCTCGATCTACTTCGCTACCTTATATATATATATATGTAAGCATTTCAGACTTCTTTTGCTTAAAAATATAATACACTTTTTGATAAGATATCATATTTTATATTTATTCAAATACGCAGATGAAGTTTTCCTATTTTATTTATCTCCAAGACGCTATAGTAGAATTAACGAGATTGAAAATAATATTATTTTGTCATCCATTAATTTTATATTAGATTCATTAGTCATTATATGTATTTAAAATATCTATGGATGATCTAAGGGTACATCTATATAATGTGATTTCGTTTTTTTTGCAACTAAATATTAGATTTGTTGTTTTAATAAAATGTAATAAATATATTAATATACTGCATAGCAGAATACTGTATTTCAAGTTTCATGCAAAATAATCAGAAATTAAAATGACTATATATTGTGTAGATTTTACATATTTGTCATAGATTACTTAATGAAATTGTTTGAATATTACAAAATTCAAACATTAATACTAAAATAATTGATCCTGGCATAATCCATTTCTGTATATAGTTGTTATCCGATTATTTTAGTCAATTGAATTGCGTCGAAACTTTCACTCTGGGTACTAAAACCCAAAGCTATAAACTTTATTCTGTTTCCCGTGGAAAATGTAAAAACGACACTAATGAAAATTTATAGCTATCCCCGTTTAAGGTCAGAATCTTTTTTTTATTATTATTTATCGATACACAATGTTTTGTTTTATTGGCTTTGTTTTATTATTTATTTACTTTTCTTTAGCTATCTTCTCTCTTGTCAGTTATTTTAGTCCAAGTAGTAATCAGATTTTTATAGATATTAGATCCCATGGTATATAGGTGTTTTATATATTGTGTTTTGGAAATAAAATCTACATCTCTCAAATGGCACATTTTATGGTATATTTGTGATATAGTACATTGTTTGAAATTCATATATTAAAACAGTGAGTTGTGGATAATATAATATAATCGATGTATATGAGAAAATTAAAACATTTCAAGTATAATAGAAGTTTCCTTTTATTATAAACGATTTATAGGTATATATTATATTATTGTGTAAAAAAATAAAAAATAAAATAAAAATAATGCAATTTTAATGAAGAATTAATACGCGTTTATGCAATTCAATTACAGTTGTATTGTTTCATAAAAAAATGATTTATCATTTTCTACGTTTCAAAGGTGAAAAATCTGTTTTTTGATTCACTTTTTGAAAAATACTTTCAGGAGGGATTTTCAGGGAAATGTAATTTTTTCGTCGGAAATTGTTTATTTTTGAAGGTAGTAAATCCAACAGTGCGGTTAATGTTTCATAGGCGCGGAGAATTGTTGAAGGTGAAAAAAAACATAAATATTTCTAAGAAAAACCACCTCGAGCAAGGGGAATAATTTATGAAAACGAAATGTTAGTTTTTAGAGCTTTGTGCTCAGGTGCGACCTTTTCACAATGAATCTCTGCGCGCATGGTGACGTGAAGAATTGTGTGGTGAAGATGAGGTAAAGGGCATTTTATACCCGATGAGGGGGAGGCTTTTAAGGTGTTATTTACGACGTGTTTTTACTCCAACCCCATGCCTACCAACTCTTATTATTTATATAAAGTGCCAAAGGGGGAGTGTGGCCGTTCTTTAACTCGTTATTTACCGCCGGACCTAACGGCCTGTTTATGTAGTAACAGGCGTCTATACATACATACAATAAAACAGTTTTTGGTAGGTTTCTCTTGGATAGATGGGCGAAAGGGCTGGAAAAAACGTTGAAAAGAAAAAACATACACCTACCCAATACTATTAGTGTGGCTAGAAGTTTCGTCCCCTCCCCTTTTTAAACCAGCAGAATGGAGAGAAAATATCATCAAGTGTCTTTTGAGCCTTCTAATGCGACCTTAGTGAATTGAAAAGAACGGCTTGTGGTTGTGTAGCAATCAGGGCGTAGTATTTTTGTCGTTCATTTTACCCAGTGTCGAAGTATATAAGAGCCAGTTGGAGAAGAAGGAGGAAAAAGGATAAAAGAGAGACATAGAGTTGGAAGAAAGCAGAGGGCAGAAAAAACGTTATTTCACGAGAGAAACACGGTTAGATTGGTTTCCTTCTATTGCGTATTGATTTGTTTGCCAAACAGTCTTTTCAAGCGACGGATTAATGCAGCCTTGGGAATAGTTTTGTGAACCGAAAGTACGTTATTGAGCGTGCAGCAAGGATTGGAATTAGGCACCGAAAAGTCTATTTTAAAAATCTAGTTCTAATTAAATGTTACCTCGCCAATGTAATTGCCTAAATCATATCCAATATAAAGTATATCAATAATTGGGTTGTCGTTGTGGGTAATTTGCAGCAAGTGTAAGGTGATTTTTAGCATTTGAAATGCTATTTTTATATATAAATACAAGACAAATATGAACATTTAATTTAAACAAACAACAGTCACTTTTATGTTTGATTTATTTATTATTATTGACGTAATATACTACTTGAATATATCGTAAAGATTTATAGAAATAAATATGAATAGATTTAAAAAAATATTTTTAATAGAGCCATATCTAGAAAGAACTAGGTAATGCCATCCACTGAAATATATTAAATTGAGTAAAATTAAATCTTCTTATAATTCATATTGTGTGTATGCTTATTGAATTGCTACATGTTTAAGAATGTGATTGTAATCCATCAATGCTTATTTTTCGAGAATCTTATGGGAATGATAAATCTTAAGTCTATAATAAATATTTAGACGCTTTATTTTAAGTATAGCATTATTGGCTTTTGACGCCCAATAACGTACTCGACTCGGATACCCCTTATAACTCTTCAAATCATTTAAAAAATAATTTCGTCGAGTGGTTGTAGATTTTTATACTTTATATTTTAATAATAATGACATTGTAAATAATATGATTGAAAAAGTATTTTTCTCTGATTTACGTGTAAAACTAATTAAATAATAATTGTAATGTATTATCCAAAATTATTATTTATTATATTGTTTAGTATATTGTATTATCTTATACTGAAGATTTCAACAATACATTTTTTACATAATATATATTTATATTTCATATATATTTTTAGTGTGTGCTTTACTATAATTGCTTTACGCAGGTTAGTTTATCGTTTCCTTCGATGCAATTTTTATATGAATGAGCCTTTGCTAAAAACTTTTTATTTGTCTCATTAAATTTGGAAAAACGCAATTCTGTAACTGATTAATCATTATTGAACATGAAATTTTTGTTTTCTAACATACTTATATGAGATAATTGAACTTTAACTTTGAAAGTATTTAATTGAATATTGAAACATATAGTAGCTATATTTCATGAAAGTATTGTATAACTAATAACTATGATTATTGTTTTATAATTTAAAAAATGTGTTTTATTAATGATTTAATAATTTGATATTAAACGTGATTTTTTGATTTAAATATTTTAATACACTTTATAATTTTATCAATGTTAGTTTATTTAAAAATTTTCATAAACTTTAATAGTTGAAATCAATAGGTATAACTTCGATTGGAAATTACAGATAATATATTTTCATATAATACTTTTATAATTTTAATATCATAAAAAAATAAATCTAGTCTAATTTATTTCGTAATTTAAGATATATCAAAAAAGTTATTAAAATTTTAATTGAAATGTAATAAAAATAAAAAGTTGATTACCTAAAACTTTGGAATTAAAATCAAATTATATTTAGAAAACTAAGAGTTAAAAGTTTAATTGATTTTGATTGGATTTTTACTTGGAAATTTGAGTTTGATTATACATAATTTTTTTAGATCGATAAAATGTCTTTTTTAAATACGAGAAAATAATATTCCAGTAATTTATGTATTAACTATTATACAACTTGCTTATAATATATTTACAAGAAATTATCTTTTTACACAGATAGCATATATTATAAATATTTATATTCACGGAGTTAAATGCTCTAAAAGAGAAATTCCCTTAAATATATGATGTAATGATCTAAAAAATATACCTACTTTATTATAAAAGAATAAAATTACAATATACATATTTGTATTTTATTAGTATTAAAATTTAGACGAATATTTTGTGTTTTATTTCTAACTATCATCCTATAGATACATTCTTGATTTTAGCCAGAATGTTTTTTTTTTAAATGTAATACTAATAATATTTGAGTTTAAATAATTGTTAATTATTTGTTTACCTTTTATAAATTTATTATTACACAGAAAATCACGCACTTATTTTAAGATTCTTGAATAAAATTGTTTTTTCAAAATAACTTTTTACAAACATTTTATTTTAAATTCGATTAAGTTTCTACGTGAACTTAAAATCTATAGTCAAACTGTTAATGAAAAAATGGTCTTTTAATTAAAAAATGTTGTGTTAATTTTAACATTTTTTATTAAATTGAATTTTGTAATGGAAAGCATTGTCCTAGATCATCTCTACTCCTCCACTCCCAAACATAAAATGTATTTTGAATTTAAATCCAAAATTTGATTATGGTAGTAATATTACACACGTGTGGGTGAAAAAACGTTTCGAGTTGGATTATTGTACACGCGCCGCAGTATAAACGTTATTTTCGCGTGGTTGACATTGATGCATTACAAATAACGTTTTGAGGTTTTACTTATAGTATGACAAACCGAAAAATATTGAATTTTTATTCATCGACAGGCACGGTGGCGCGGCAGTCGCGGATGCGGGTGGCAGGTGGGCGGGTGTGTGTGTGTGTGGGGGGAGGGGGTGATGGGTAAGAGGTGGAGAAAAAAACCGGGCAAACAAGAAAAACAGCATGGGGCGAGGTTCAGAGGCAGCGCTGCAAATCATTTGAAACACGAACGAAAACTCGGAGCCAAATTAACGCTGCGAAGTTGAATCGTAGCCAAGGGAATATAAAGCCGCGGGTGCCCCGGGGGCCCCTCCGGGTTCGGCGGCGGGCGGGTTCGATTTATTGCGCCCGGAAAAGCCCGTGCCCCGTTTCGAGAGCGCGTGTATATGCATGCCCGGGATATACAGCTATTTGACGAATATCCCGGTGTATTATATATATATATGCATATGTAATATAATATAATATATATATATATATATATTTATAAATACAAACACACCCATAAATACATAGTATATACTCGTATATTATGTATACGTCTGAGCGTGTGAGTGTGACGATAGTCGTGTCCATTGTTATTATTTCAGGGGGTGACAAGGGGGGGAGTGGAGTAACACCCCCGGAAGGAAAATGTATACACCCAGAAAAATAATCATGATATATATATATTATATATACGTGTATAATAATATATTACGTTAATAGGATTGGGTACACTATAGTTGACGATTTAAATCCTTCGTTTTTAAGGACTTATGTATATATGGACGGCACCCGGGCAAAAGGGAATAAGTACAAAAATACTATTTTCGGGAAACTAAAAAATAACTATCAATAACATCCAAAAATTTTACATTCTTTTCCGGTCACCGTAAATACAAATATTTAGACATTTTATATATTGTTATTTATCAATTTACCCATTATGTTAAGGAGTTATATACTACTATATAGAACTATTTGGCCAATTGTTTTAAATTTTTTTTATTTAAATTACAAGTATTGTATAATTAAAGAATCAAGTATAAAAAATAAATAAATATGTATATATATATATATATTTGGCGGCTGCACGCAGAAGCGTAAATTATTTCTTTTTTTTTCTGCAGGCATGGACGGTGGGCGTGATTCAGGTCGCAAAGTTGGTCGGAAACAAAAAATTGAATTATTTTTCATTACATTTTACAGGATCGTGATTATTGAGCTACGAGAGTGATTTTCGGGGGAAAAAAAAATTCAAAAATAGCCATATTTTAAAAATAATGGTTATATAAAATAGTAAAAACCGTTAAATGATAATGTAGCCAAAGTTCGAAAAAGTCCTCGTAGCTCAATTAAAAATCTAATTAAGAATATGCATACAAAAAATGAAGAGAATCGGACGACCGGTTTGGTAGTTATCGCACCCATCACCTTGAAACAGAGCATTTCGAGAAAAACGCGTTTAAAGTAAATGCTATACATGTGTAAAAACATTAAAATCCATTCTCGCTTTCTCATCTTATCTCCTAGTTTCGTAGATACAAATTTAAACAGAATATGATGGATCAGAATATTTACTATAGATAAATATAGAGTTTTTTAGTTAAAATTATTTTTAAATTTAATAATTTGAAAATTTGATGGGCGTAGGTACATGACAGGTGTTATGTCGAGCGACTAGACTAGAATCGTTCAAATAAATATAAATTTGTCAATATTTTAGATAATATATTTGTTGTGGCTTAAAATATTTCTTAAAGATTTACCTTTCAAAATATGCAAGAAAAAATGTTATCTTTTTAGCACCGAGAAATGTATATGATCCCTTACATTTTTTAATTGTTGCGAATTACAATTTTTTTTTTAAATACATGTCTTTATATATGTATAGTAGAGACATCTACGGTTGTATGTATAGTGGGGTTGTATATATTATTATTATACGTCTTATCTACTAAGGAGTATGGGTGAAGCCGTTTTTAAATATTGGACTAATCACTGTGAGGATTTTCACCGACAAGATTTAAGATTTGGAAAATTCCATTGGATTCTTTCATGTTGCCTTATCAAATGTTTTAGTATATTTATGAAGATAACTTAATCCATATTTTATCAAAGGATATATATTTTTTTTTTGGATATTTGTTATAAGTTCTTAATGATTGATCATTAAAAAAGTACTTTCAATAACTTAAAAAAAAATTTAACACTAAACAAATATAATTCTGGAAGCTATCGAAAATGGTGTCTTTGTTCTAGAAATATAGAAATAATTAGTATACTTACGACTATTGTAGCATTTATAACCACTGAAGTACGAAACCCTGTTTTACAAGGGTGTAGTGTTCTCATAAGGGACATACCTAATACTAAAAATAAATTTAGTGCAATAGGTTACCTTTTACATAATAATGTAGTATTTGTTAATACTGTAATGTATATCATAGATTTATATTCAAACAACAAAAGTATTTAACTAATATCTAATTTTGTATTTCGTTGTATAAAATTCTTATGATTTTTTTTATTCTGTTTATATTTACTATTTTAAAATTTTTTTCAAGTAACAAATTTATTGCAAATTTATTAAAATTTAAAATAGGTTACTACAAAAGATTACTAAGATGCAGTGTATGAACTGAGCATTTGCAAAAACGTTCATTTTATTTAGAGTACTTTGAAAATGAATTATACTGATTCTTTTCTCGTTATATCGATTTTGAAATAAACTCTAGTTGTGTCCATTGTTGTTATTATTACAACGTCCTTGCGTCGACGTCCGATGTCCTGCGTCATGTTTTACAATTTCGTACAATGGTTTAAGCTGGTATACCGTCAACAATGACCAGTGGTTTCCCCCCTCCATAAAGGCACAGACGTGTAAACGATAGTCTGTGATATTAGAACTAAAATGTTGCCAATAAACCACCGAAATTTATTATTCTACACCTTTTAAAATAGCTCTAAATTCTTGTTTTTAAATTATTTGTTCGTTATTAATATAATAAAAAATATGCGAACTATTTTTTATTTTCATTGCAATTACCAACCTTATTAACTATAAATAATAATATTTAGCTAATGATTCGTTGTAATTTATCTTAGGTAATTCAAATATTTATTTAAAATAAAGTACACTAAAATTAACCGGAATCCTAGTGTCTTATTATATTTTATTATTTCAATAAATGTATATTATACATTTTATTTTTATATTCATATACTTATTATATATATTTATAGCATTAATTCATTAATATACAATGCGAGCCCAGAAAACATACGTCCATTATATGATTGATTTTTTTGCAGAATAAATTAATTTTTATCAGCAGAATTTGATTGTTATTTTGGAAAGAAACCAAACCCATTTAAGTACTAAAATTTTTTATAATTATTATTAGGCTTTTTTTAATACTACACTATTAAAAATTGATGTTTATTGTCTATTAAAAAAAAATTTTGTTTTTGGATCTTGATAGGTTTTTAATTCCTAATCATATTTAAAATAAATTTATTATCTTTTACTTAAAAAAATATTGGTGATAATATTTTAGCAAAAATAATTGTATAAATCAAATCAAACGGAATCATGAAAATCCGAATATTCGTAGTTTTCTAAAATTATTTATTACTTATTATTATATTTGAAAGAAATTTCATTTTAAACTCAATAGTTTCATTGGTAGATCTAATCAGTTAGTTAATAGTATATTTCGATTTTACTAAATAATATATCTCACCATAAATTATGTAATAATTTGTTTTTAAAGATGGTAAACCTGTTGTAAAATAGCTTATTTTTATTAGGAAAAATTGTTACTTTTAAATACTTTATTTATAAATTTTCATGTATTTTATATGTTGTCGTGTTACATATACAATTTTGATTTATTAAACTTACTATAGGTTGTATAATACTAACTGGTAACTAGGTTATATAATTTCACAAATCGGTAACCGATAATACAATTTTTAAAAGCTGGTGTTTTAACAAAAATCAAAAATAGAAGAGAAAATCAAATCGATAAAATTAAAATATCATTTTAAAATCCAAAAACCGAAATCGTTGAAATCAATATCAGTTCTAAGCCCTGGAAGTTAGGGCATAGGTTTAAAGCCTTTTAAAAGTTTAAACACCTGATAATATTAGAAGTAATAATTATAGAATAATAGTTTAAACTTATACATTGAAATTGAAATTAAAAATGATGTACAATTTTAAAATATAAATCTAAAGAGATAAATATAGTGCTAAAAAACCATTTATGGTGATAATGGATCAAAATAACAAGATTGATCAACTTAATTTTAAGGGGGGATTAATTTAATTTATAGTAAAAATTAATATTTATTAAATATTTTCACAAAATTTACTGAATAATGTAATGTGAATAAATTCAAAACAGTCAATAGTGTATTAATTGGGATGAGAATATATCCAGATTTGTCTTATTTTTTTATAAAATATATTTTACTTCTCAAGACTTTACAGCCTATAGTAGGACTTTCACATGCCTCAATCAATTACTTTCTACCCCATTTTTAAATTTTTTTACTTTACTGTATTTTATCCTTATATCTACGAACGCATTTATTCAAATATTTTATAATACTGTCTATCCATCGTTATCTTGTGCTACATCTAGATGTTTCTCCATTTAGCGTACCTTAAAGGTTGACCTATAGATATGACCAGTTCACTGGAGTCTTTTTTTCATTAAATATATATATCTATAATCTATATTGGGTTTGTGATATATTTGTTTGTCTATTTTTAAGTTCAATTCTTGAACATTTTTAAAAAATTGGGTATATATCTGTCTAAGCATTTTTCTTTCAAATATTACGGTTGTTTCACATGCATAAACTGGTCACGAAAAGTCACGACAAAGGAGTTAAGAAATAGAAATTTTGATGGTAAATTATTTTTCTACTACGTATATATCGTATTATTGTAAATAACCTTTGGGCATATTTGTTACAGTTGTTTGTTTCATATTCCGACAAATTTAATGTCGATCACTAATTAAAAAACATACATAGTTCCTTATTTCTTTCGGTCTCCGAAATTTCCAGATATCGCTGGACGTATTAAAGTAAAATATTAAGAAAAAAAAAAAAAATGTAGTACTGAATTTTTTAAAAGGAATCTCTTTATATGATCATTTTCGAGTCAATCCGAGATTACTATTGATGTTACGTATACGGATTGTAATTCTACGGTTTCATTCTACAGATTCATCAGTTCGTAGCCTCCCCTTCCCCCTACCGACAATCGACTACCTACTATGAACCGTAATCGAGTTGCCGACCGTCCCTTAGACGAAATCCCGAATACGCCACACCGGTACACCTTATAACGGTTGCATCATAATAAACATTATATTTAATATTACGTTTGTACTATAATATGCATATTCAACACAAACCAGGGCTGTTGTGTCGGAGGGGCAACTATTACCGTCACGTGGCTCCGCGACGACGGTGCACCGGGTATGCGGAGTCGTCCGAGGTCGTACGACCGCAGCACACGCTGTCTCGGAACACGTATTGCCGCCTCCGGCACAACCGTGATCCGACCGTACTACGTTAAGTTTACGGTAAAATACGGGGACTGGCTATTAAAACCGGATTTATTTATACGCGTAGAAATATATAAACGTAGAGGTATACGGCAGGATGATTCGCGTCGGCCGTGTCCCCGCAACGGGCGAAAATCCCCCCCCGAACATCTACCCGCCCGTCGGGGGTGGTGTGGGGATGCTGACGCGGTGGTGTAACGGGCATAACGCGCGGTTAATTGATCGGGTTTTAATGAGATGTTTTTTCCGTCGGCACCGGTGCGGTCGTTAAAACTCCGTGGCGGCGATTAAACGATTATATTATTATTTTTAACAGCAATACTAATTTAATCCTAGGCCCACGCGGTGACACGAAAACCAATCTATATATTTTATTTATCCAAACGCGCGCGCGCCCGCCTCTCACCGCCCGCCGGTTGGTACACCTGCAAAACGGATTTCCCGGTAAGCCCGCCGCGCCGTTTTAATACTACCGTTTTAACGTCCTTTTCCGCCGCCGGCGCCTATAAATGTAATATAATAATGTATTATCGGAGAATTCGTTTTGCGTCTTAAACACGCAAGCCGGCCGTCCGTTTTATCGAGAACACGGAACGACCGGTGTACATTTAGCGGTCGCCCGTAGTCCCACACAGTCACACATTACAGCCAACGCGGTCAATCGTTTATTGTAGCTTTCGGTTCCGTTTGATTTGTTGGACGGCTTTCAAAATCAATTGTCGGAATGCATTTTCACATGTTTTGAATTTTATAATTCGACCGGAGTGAGCGATTTCTTGGTTCTATAATGTTCCGGGTATATATTAAAAAAAAAAAATTAATTGTTTAACGTACATTTAAACGGTTTTTCATTTTTCATGTTTAAATTTATCAATTTTTCAAACGTTATTTAATAATCGTTATTATAATATAATGCATTATTGGAAAATTCATATTTCATTTTGAACACGGACGTCGGCCGATCATTTTAACGAACAACCGGTGTAAACGTAGCAGTCGCCTGTAGTCTCATATATTATAGCTAACGCGGTCAATTGTTAATTGTAGCTTTTGCTCGAAAACTTTCAACATATTATCTCACCGGACTTCATCAACACCGGTTTGCAAAATCGGACATTTGCATTCACTGTTAAGTTGTCACCAGCGATGGTATTATAGGTTTTTAGGAGTTTCAATTGTTCGGTTTAATTTGTTGGACGGCTTTCAAAATTAATTGTTGGAATGCACTTTTAAATATTTTGAATTTAATATTCCGAGTTGAATGAGAAATCTCTTAACTTTATAATAATTAGGGTTTAAATTAAAAAAAAAAAAAAAAATGTAAAAAGATTAGAACATTTTTGAAGTTACTAACGCAGAATACTAATGCATCTTAATTTCTATATTTAGATTAGATGTATATAATGGAGGAATAGATTAATAATATAATTTCACACATTATATCTACTCTTCTCTATTAAACTTAAAGAAAAGTAAAAAGTAAATAAATATTCGACGTAAAAATAGTAAAATATAAAGATGTATAACAATATAAATTATTACATTTTTCAAAATATATTCCTTAGAATGAAAATCAACCAAATCAAGGGGGTCTAAGACATTTCGCAAGGGCGTTTTGGTGCGAAGACGTTTCGGTAATTTTATTGATTATTTAAAGAAAATCGCACATCATTTTTAATTAAAATAATCCTAAATTATGTTATTTTACTACATTTTATTAATTTTATTATTTTAATCAAACATTTTTGAGCTGTACCTATCTAATAGCTAGTACTTATCATTTTTATAATATATTATTTCATATCATAAATCTTTAACCAAGTAATCATGTGTTAATTAATATTTGTACACAACTTTTTTCTAAAACTGTATTTATAATATATAATCCTACATTATTTTAAGATTATCAAGTTATAAAAATGTATTTATTATTTGTAATAATTAATAATGCACAATAAACATAATATAATATAATAATAATACCAAATTATGTATATTATATTACAATAACAAGAATTTATTCATTGGTTTTTTTTTGTTTAATTATTTTTATTATTAATATAAATTATGTAACAATTTTTGTCGCCGCCAAAATTTAAATTTAGCGCCATATATTCGATGGCGAAACGAAATGGCCGTGCCGAAAAGTCCGTTTCTCCAATCACGGAGTTAAAATGTTATCCGGTATACACGGTATATGTATAATATAAAGATGTAGTGAAATAGCCTAGTCAATACCCCGTGTAATATATTTTATGGACTGAATATTATAATTTATAATACTCGTATTCTATTTTTCTCAATTTTTGCTTGTATTATTATTATTACATTTATTGATGGATTAATAATAATTAATGATACTTTGATTCGTTAAAAATTTGATTTTTCTAGTGTACTTTATTTACAATACTAATTATAAATTATAATGACATTTTTTTTTTATATTAACAAAATATTTTATTAATATATACTTATTATAAATTAATTTTTTAAATATTATATTAATTCGTTGTATTATAGAATTTTTAAAAGAGTTCGTTTATTAATATTTATCATATGATTTAAGAAAAAAATTTTTTTTTTTTGTAATATTGAAGTTGTCTAAACTTTATATAATTTATATTTAAGATTTTGAATGCAACGAGAAAGTAATAATTTATTACAATACAGGAATTTATATAATTTATCGCACTTTTTTCCGTACCAATTCTATGGTGATTTATTAAGAAATTTTATATTATTTATTTACGCAAAACATCTTGGGTAAATATTATTTTCTAAAATCACCTTCGCAAATTTATATAATATTTAATAAAAATAATTAATTTTTTTTTAATTTAAGTAGTACAATATTAATACTCAACATATAAATTATAAATATACTATAATATGTATAATATACACATATAATGTCATATGCCTATATTATTATTGAGAAAATATTGATTTCATTTAAGTATATTTTTTAGTTTACCAAGTTATATCAAAAAATCAGTAATTATATGGTATGATTTAAACATTTTTGGACATTTTCTGATATAAAATTTTACATTTTAATCAAGTTTTAAATAGTTATTTAAACATATTAATACTTTAAGATAATTTGTTTTATAAAGTTTTGTTATTTTTACACATTTTTTTAAATACAATTTCTTATATATTATTATTTGAGTACACAATATAAATAATAATTTTATATTCGATTATTTACTCCTGTCTCGTTTATAAAAATAAAATATAAATTAACATAAAAGTATTGGAAGCTTAAAAAAAATCATTTTTATATAAAAATTTTAAATTTAACTTAAATTTAAAAATTTCAGAAGTTATTTGATTTGTTAATATAATTAGATTTAACATAATTAAACACAATAGCATAATTTAGAAGTCGTATAATTTTTTAACTTTTAAGGGTGAATATTAAAATTACAAAAACATAATTATAAAAAATTAAATTAGGTATTATTTATTTGATTTTTGATTTATTAAATTTATTAACACTAAGTCATTTTTATCGATCAACCGAATAAATAAACTCGTTTTACGATGTTATTGCGTTATGGATAAACGAATTTTAACCACAACCGTCCGTGTCCCTTCTATGTGTATTGTATATCTGTATATAGAACATAAATGTACGCAGATAACACAACTTTCTTGAAAAAGGGATGTTAAAAAAAAAAAAAATCGGAATGCGGGTCGTGGCCCCTAACCTACAATATATTATATATATAGGTATCTGGTATACGGTATACGGTATAATATGTATTGTGTGTGTGCGCGGATCATTACTTTCGTCGGTAGTTGTGCGTTGAATAAAAAAATATATGCTCAATCCTCGTATGTGTGTGTGTGTGTGTGTGTGTGTGTGCATATATATATATATATATATGATATACACACGTGGACTGTATTGAAGGACGTGATCGGAGATGGCAATTGGAAAATCGTTTTCGTTTAATGAATATTATTAACAGCGCGTTTGAAATGTTTATTTTCATTATTATCGTTATCATCATGTACATAAATGTATATTGTATATAGTTCCATATTTATTTTAATAACAGCCGTATCAGAATGAAAAGGAATATTATAATATGCACCATATGAAAATCGCATTACGTATATTACACAAAATATATAAATAATTATAAAAAATTCAATTTTCTAAAATAATACAATGTTTATTTCATTGTTTTCTTAGGAAACAATTAATAGTTATATGAGAACATTTATAAATTTATATTTTATTAAAACATCTGTAATTTGAGTTCTATACATTTTACATTAAGTACTATAGTTATGTTTTAAAAGTTAAATTCGAAAAACGATAAAATTATTCTCTTTTGAAAAATATCAAGTCTCACGGGCCGCGTCAAGGGGATGAATAGTCATGACCAAATTTAGCCCTAATTATTTTTTCATAATAATATATAAAATGAAGGGAGGGGGGGTGAGAAAAAAAAATTCGAAATCTGAAATAAATATATCATAGGTATATATATATATTACAAATAGTTTAATCCTTTTGATTGTTATTACTGGAGAATTATTATTTTTTCAATTAATTTCAATTCGATTTTAAAATTTTCAATGTATTTTTTAAGATCATTTAATTCGTTCGTTCCTTCATTTGTACAGCAGACAGCAGTTACATAATGGTTTTGTTCATGTTCTATTGTTTATGTATATTTATTAAGATTTGTGTTCTTTGTTTTTTTACATATTTCAAGACTCGGGTTAACATTTTATATTAGGAAATATTGTTAGATTAAAACAGTCTCAGACTTAGCTCAAAGGCGCCGATATTATATTAAGCCCTCGAGAGTGAAAATAGCATAATATATTTATATTAAATATTTTTAATTTTAACCTTGCACGCTGATGGATCTTATATATTATATATAATATATAACATCTAAGTACTTTGGTATACATATTAACTTTTTCGTTATAATTTCGTGAAATAAATAAAGTTAATTTATTTTACAAAATTATGTCCTAAAAATATTATATTTTTTTTATATCTTCTTAAAATTAAAATAATAATTTTTTATATAGGTACGTAAATATTATACTATATATGTTTAATTAATACACAGTTTTAGTTCTACATATAGATATATTTCATGTTTTATGTATTTTTCCTATTTTTAGCATTGTGCACGAGGAAGCTATTTATTTTATAAAGTCGCGATATTTTTTTATTTAATTTTTCGAAAAATATATTTTAGAGAAAATGAAAATACTAAAACATTGTCTGTGTGGTATTATTATTTTTTGATTGGAAATCAGTAGTAAAAAAAACTTACTAAAATGTATCGATCCAATTTACATAATTGTGTATAGCATTTTAATTATTTTCTTAAATATTTATGAAAAACACAATAATATGTAAAACGTTTGAGTTACAGAAAATGTATTCATTTCACGTTGATATTATTTTATTCTTATTTTTATTATAAAAATTAATATTTTAATTTGTAATTTTGTAAGTTTTGTCGTAAAAAAAATGATAGCCATACAACTAACCATTGAGTATTATCCTATTTATCCCGTATCATCGATGCATTAAAATTATAATAACAACATCATCAGAGTTAATGTTCTAGGGTAAAATGGATTATTATTTTAGGATGGTAATTTTATTGTGCAATGGACGTATACAAGTATAAAATACTTTAAACTTTAAGCTGAATTTCATTTCAATATTTAATTTTTTTTTTAAGATAAATACTTTAAATCTGAAAATTATCTTATGAAATACAAAATATTTTTCGTAATATTGTTAGTTTTAAAATTCAAAATAAAATCGTGTTCAATCGAAATAATAATAACTCAATATTTGGTATATGATTGAAGAAAATATCAGGTTCTTAAACGAAAAGTTATGATTTTTATTTTGGTAAATAAAATAAACAATGACTATTATTATTTTGGAATGCTTTTGAAGACAAAATTCCTAACTAATGCTATATATATTTACGATTTTTAATTAATGTTTTATTTTCTATTTAGTATGAATATCTGCAGTTCTCGAAAACGACCATACTCTTTAAAGCCGGGCAGTTTAAATTTATTTGCTAGAGTAAATATATTATTATTTACTCAGTGAAATACTTGACTAAAATTGGAAAATCATATATTGTTATGACTAACAGTTTATAACTCGAGATATTAGCTGAGATTGATTGATACATATCTCTATACGCGTACAGTTATTGATAAAAATAGTATAGACTAATTATTACCAATTGTTTGTACTCACTACTCAAGTTAATTAAATGTATATGAAATAAACATTATATATAAGTTTAATAAAATAAAGTTGAAGATAAATATTTTCAGTTCAAAATTCAAAATTATATTTGTATATTTCCAAACATATAGTATACTAAATTATTGATTAATTAAAACTAATATATATATTATGTATTATGACTGTTATTTAGTTTAATAATGATACTTGTTATCAGTTATACACGGAGAATATTAATAAAATTATTTCTATTTTAATTTAAATAATTTAAAGTAATTATACAACAAGTATATAGTAACTATATAGTACCATATTCTATTGTTATTGTTCGATTTAAATGGTTTATTTTGATTAATATATTCTGTTATTTTTATTCAATACAAATATTTATTATTTGTCCACGTGGATATTTTATCCTTTATACTAATAAGGGCGGAATACTTTCATGTGCCAAGTTTTATACTCGGAAACTTTATCAATACCGTTTAATTTCGTATACGTCGTGGTTACGATGGTGACGTTACACGAAACAAGTTTCCAGTAAATTTGGTTTGTTCAAATGGAACTAATTCGCTGAAAAGTTAAAGTTCGATGCCATTTATTTTAAAACCGTTAGAAATATGATTAAGCCGGAGAGTATGAAAATCCTTATACTATACTGTATTTTACAAAATTAAAAATGAAATAATTCAAGTCATTCCCATATGAGTATAAATAATTTATTAGTGAATTGTAAGAAAATTCATAGTGACTTTAAAATGTTTTAAAATACAAATCAGTTATTATTTAAAACTAAAGTATTCAAATAAATTTCATCCAAATACAGATGGTAGAAATTGGTCCATCGTCCTTTGGTCTTTGAATAGGATATTGTGTTATTATTATTTTAAATTTGAAAGCAAAGATAAATCATTAAATTCGAAAGACGATTCTGAGCGAAGGTCGGTTTTTATAATATTAAAATTATAATAAAAATATAAACAAAATAGTCCAGTCAGTAGGGGGTGGAAATCATTTCGCACGTTGGGTAGGATATGTGTTTTGTGTGTATATATGTATGTATTTATGTATGTATGTATTATGTATATACTCAGTAAGAATGTATACAATTTGTGTAGTCATAATACACCGTAGTTTTTATTTATGCCTGAAGAAACTACTTAAATAATAAAATTGAAAATAACCTTTTAATACTAACTAGAACCAATTTACCATCATAAAAGTTCTTTTACTCTAAGTAGCATAACAAAAATACACCATAATATTATTTATTAGCAATACATTCCTCACTTTACTCAGAACCTAGAATTTCTGTTAAATATACTGTGCTTAATCATTTAAATTTTAGAATCAGCGATTAAAGACATTCTATATTAAATGCATAAATAACAATTTAGCTTCCATAAAAATATTTATAGTTTTTATTATAAATATTTATTAATTATTATTATAAAAATTTTCGATTATAACATACTTATTAAAGATATTTTTTTTTATTTTCAGGTGAGTGATTGTTTTCTTCTCGTATTTGATTGTTACTATTTTAAAGCTTATACGATGCAGAATCATGGTAAGATTTAATAATTATAAACAATTTTATATGGGTAAATTCTAACTTTTAATATCTACTATAAACATCTAAAAAGATTATTATTATTGTCTTAATATGCTTATGTTTTTACGCTAAACGTATTCGTTATCAACAAGTTTAGTTATTTCTAAAATTAATAAAATCATCGAAAATGTCCAAAGAATTATAATATAGTATAAAGTCTAAATACATTATTCATATGGGTAAATATAAGAGATTTTTTCTAGGGGATGGGGTTCAACAAACATTTTAGAAAACCACTTTCTCATCCTCTCTTTTGTTGTTATATACGAAACATATTTTGAAGTGCTAAATCCAATATACAACTAAATCTTTATCATTTTGATACGAATGTATTATATATATTTATATTATATAATTTGGTAAAATATAAATTTAATACTATTATACGTGCCACGTAGAGAGGAGGATGGATCTGAATTCCATCCCTTTGGTTGCGCCACTAATATGATATGGATATTTTACTATACAAATATTTCAGATTTCTGTTTTAATTATATTGTATTATGGATTTATCCATACGAACGGAATTATAATTGGTCAAAAAGAGACGAAAATATTTGTGGGGGACGGAATGACAGTAATGAAAGTTTTTTTTATATAGATTAGGATATCAGTAATTTTTTCTACACACAATAATAAGAAATAAGACATTTTTAGTACCTACTTTTGATATCAAAACTTATAAATGGTCGTATACAAGTGCATAACAAAGATACATATTATAATAAAATAGACAGTGCTAGATCTAGAGAAATTATCACCCGGGTCAAAAATAATTGTAACGTTCTTTAAAAAAAAAAAAATAAAAAAAAAATGGCTATTGGTCAATTTTTTACCAACAATTTTCATAAATTGGATTTGAAAATCGAAAAATGTCCTTTTTAATTAGATACAATTTGTTATCGGAAAATGGTTTTGCATGTAACAATTGGAATACTTCTGTTTTTAATAGAATTTTTGGGTATAAACATAAAAAAAAACATCATTGAAAAACCAATATATTTCTCAGCTTCGCTCAGAATCTAAAAAAGGTCATTCATCAATTTTCATAAATCCGAAATCAGGACAAATAATATAAATATTTTTACATTTCGCGGTCCCCATCGTAATAGAACTCGGGGCAAGTTTCAGTCTTGTACTTCCTCCTTCCACCTCTATATTCGGTACTGATATTAGACAGGTTTGACATCTAGGAATTTTCTTTTCGTATATAAACGAAAAAGCAACGTGAACGCCAACAGGATTTCTTGTAGATAATTTATGTATAATAATTGATAATATTCTAAAAATAGAAACCCTCGTTAAAACTTTTTTAAGGTTATACTGATTAGGTCTCTGTTTGCTTCTGCTATTCTTGAAGATATATTTTTTAAAGTTCCCTCTCATTCTATACGTCAACTTCCCTTTTTTATTACAATGTCCATTCCACGTCATACGGTCACAATCATCCTGTCTGTTGTCGCTTCGAGCCTACAGCTTTTTCTATTGATTGTCTATTAATATATATGTATGGGCATATGTAAACTCCCCTAAAATTTAAATAAATATATCGAATACACACACACACACACACACACACACACACACACACACACACACACACACACACACACACACACACACACACACACACAAACACACACACACACACACACACAAAAATATATATAATATTACACACATTTTTATATATAAAATAATATAATAAATATTTATACTATATAATTATTGTAATTATATATAGGAGTATATATAGTGACACAATGTGTTTCTTTTTTTATCATATAAACTTCGAGAATGACCTCATGTTAGTGATTGTAATTGAAAAATCCTATATTGCGTTTTGTGATTTCCGTACTTACAGCTATTTAATTTAATTTTTAATTTATTATAAAACAAATACAAACAAAAACCTTTATTTTGAAATGTCACACGTTGGAGTATAAAAATCTCAAAAAATGTGTGATATATCAAAATAGAAGTTTTAGGGGACAACAAATGTCATGGAAAGATCTATTTTTCATTAAAATCATAATTCAATGAACATATATCATGTATATTTATGATACTATTTATAACCGTATTATCAGCGATATAACTATTTTATTATAATATAACGAGTGACACAAGTGCGTTATGAATGCACGTTTACTGCTTTTCCGCGCCGATTTTGGGATTGGAGTTATGTATGTTACTTCATTAAATGTGCTTCTATCCAGTAGCATATATTATAGGATTTTGTGATATAATTATTTCAATTTTAGGGCAGTTTACATTAAAGTAAGATAGTAGCAGAATATTTTTAGAGGAATTTACATTGGAGTAATAAAGACGTAAAATGTTTTTAGGGAAATTTACTACATTACCTTTAGGGATTTACAATATATCGTAGGCCATATGTATAATATACTTATATTTTTAATTTCATCACTTATCTATGTACAATCTCCTTTTAGTTGTATCTCTTATATTTTAAAATGCGTATATTATAATTTGTATTTACTATATTGTAAACTTCCGTTTGGCATTTAATATTTAAAATAAATAAAAATAATTTTGATTATATATTGTACTTCCAAATGAATTCTGTTTAAAATCTAACCAAGCTAATACAATGTTGACGTTTATTTAATATAATCCAAATGTAATCAAATTGTAATGATGAACAATTGCGTAAATATACCTATAGTTAATTTATTTTTAAATTAATTATGGAGTTTAAATGAAAAATTAACTATATGAATAAAATTATTTGTGTTTTTATAGTCACCATAAATAAGTAGGTATGTGTTATAAGTAATTTTGACCAATACGCGTTTGTAATCTAGACACTTATTGTATTAGAAAATAGAAACTAATAGCGTGTTTAACGACATGTTAAGGTTTTTTTTTCTCGAAGTCGACAATCTTGCTTCTGTCTCAGAGGAGATAGTTTCATTCAGTGATGTCAGTGCCTATAAGTCCTGGAAAAAAAAACTAGGTACACTATATATCATATTACGGTGACGCGCGGAATTAGTTTCTTAGTATATACTCTGAGGATGGTTGTGTATTTTTTCCTCTTTTTCAAATTCACATTTTCACAGAAGGTATATCCTTCTTATATATACGATGTTTAATCAAAAGTGTCAGAAGGTACCATCCACTACATCACTGTGTATATTACGACGAGCGCTCATACTATATTATAGCATATTAATATTTATTTAGTAAATGAATAAAAATACGGTTTGCGTATTTAGAATATCATTGTCTGATGTAAAAGGTTGTTGGTAATTGGGCAACGTATTATATTTATCTGATTGATGCGAAATATTTTTCTACATTATTTTACTCGGTTTTCGCATTATTTTTAAAAGTAAAATAGATAAATAGTATGATAAAATATACTCAGTTCATAATATACTTACCTACATGGAAGACAGTTATATTACATAGTAGTGCCACTTCACTATTGAAATAGGCCAAAGGGTCAAGGTGGAACCAATCAGAACATTTTACTGGTTTTTTTGTATTATCGTTTACTCATCACAAGTAAAATATTCCAAAGAAATTTAAATTTCCCGCGTTAAGTTCTTCTAATATGATTGATTCCATCTTAAACGGGCTATGTGCATATTTACTATTGTATGTCGATAGTACAACAATCGCGATTTTGATAGTGAAATGGTACTACCATGTTTTGTAGCTACCTTGCCTACGTGTTTGTGGGCCGGTCGGTCTTTTATAAACGCAACATTTTTGGTCATCCGATTATACTGTATTTCTTTGTACGAGATTGTATTATTGTCAGTATTAAAAATAATACAGATCTATAAAAATTGAGTTCAGTTAGTAGAGCGGCGGACAAGTAGTGTCAAGAGAATCATAAAAAATAAAAAATTTAAATCTCAAATTTCAATTTAACAGCATTACCGTGGAAAAATATTTTCGTGGTGAGCTAAAGTATATTCGATAATATTGGGCGGGTGGGTGGATAGATGGAGGTGGTCAACTTCACAGACATGTATGAAAAACAAAATAAATATAAACGAAATCGTGTCGAATATTCGTCCTTTCCCCTACCACAAAACACCTCGTATTTATATAATATTATACGGCAGATGCGTGTGCCGCCTTCGCCGATGGGGATAACGAGGCTGCCCAGCGCCATCGTCGGCGGGAATACCGGGAGGAATATTGGGTAGCGGTGAGGGGTGGTGAACGAGTGAATAAGGGGTAGGGTGGGGGGAAGAACGCGGACGTGTATAATTCAATTGCACTCCGTTAACGATGTCTCTATGTGTACACGCGCGCGCCGGCAGAACTGCGTGTTCGGGGGGGGGGGAGGGGGCTGCTCGGCACGGTCGGGGTAACGTGGCAGCGTTCCCGGGACGCGCCGCCGCCACCGATAATATTATGCGTGTGTACCCCGGAGGGACTCGCTCGCTCGCTTACCGTCCCCGTAATCAGACCGTCACCGTCGCCATGCCGCTCGGGCGTAGGAGACATTTTTCCGAACGCCACCGTCGCCGGCCCCCGGACCCCCACTCCCGCCATCCGTTTTTGCCGCGATCGTCGCAGTCGTATTTCCGTACGTCGTTCACGCCGCGTACACCGACTGATTGCGTTCACAAATATATTATAATGTATATACCAATAATATCAAAAAATAACGGTTAAAACGTCCGGGTACAATATATGAAGGTCGGTTACGAATTAGATACTAGGCGGTAAAAAAAAAGAATTACAGAAAAAAAAAAATAAAAATTTATTTTTTTATACATTTTGGTTTTTTTTTTTTTATCATAGTTTTAATATTTTAAATAACAGTAATTAATTGTACACTATATCGTACTTATAATATTGTGATAATCGTGCGGGAGGCACTAAAATGTCAACTATCTGTATCTCATTTAAGAGTGCGGTATACCCGCATTTGCTGTTACTGACCTTCTAGCGAGCAATATAGGAATAATTACGCTACTTAGAATAAAAATTGTGGCGTTCATAATGAATTTATTGATGAAATATATTCTAATTTCAAGAGAGGGCGCGATATTCTCAATATCCTTTTATTGTATTTTTAATTTTAATTTTAATATTTTGAACTCTGAGCATAGCTAGGAAGCTATTCATTTCACAATGATGTTTATTTTTTAATTTTAATTTGTATGTAAGTATATTTTCGACCAGGAAGAGCCGAGGAGGATCTTTAGCGTTGGTATGATGTCGATAGGAAATGGGCTCTAGATGAGGTACTCTATACATAGCAATTTTTGATTTTTGGAGTAGTTTTCTTGAGGAACAAGAAAAACTTCCTTCCATACAGTGTATGTAATTACACTGTATATACATACATAGTATACTATATACATAACTATACATACAAAATAACTTTTAATAATCATTGCTTTCAAATTCAATATATATTATATCAATCACCAGTATTCTATCCGACGTGCGGAGTACTTTTAAAAACTACTGGTAAAATCGAATAATGACCTCTTTTGAGTACCAACTGGAACCAATTTTCTATCCAAAAAATTCTTTACTTTAAAACTCCTACTCGACTTTTCTAGTTGAGAATTTGCTTACAGTGAAAAAAATAAACAAAATTGTAAAAACAATAGATTCCACGCTTTGAAAAAAATTTTAAATTATCTTAGTGTATTTCAGGGATGACGCATATAGCATAGTGAGATTTATAGTGATCCACAGTGAGACATTCATTTATTTTATTGGATAAATTGAAAATGTTCACATTATAAAATCATTTACCTCATTTATAAAACCTCATTTTACTTAAAAATTTTGTTCTAGAAATCTTGTTTATTATTTAAAAATTAAGCCTACAAATTTTGCAAAGCTAAAAATGTATATATTGCATCTAGTTAATAAAATCTTTTTTTTCATGAAGTGGATATTTTTCATTGTATGTACAGTAATTGTTGTCCATTTTATGAAATGAATACTAATTTTGTATACTCTATCAACAAATTTTTACTTAATATTAATTAATATTTTATTGTTTATTTAATATTGTAGATACAATAAGTTTTTTTAGTAACGTTCTTTACTATGACTTAAAATTATTATAAATTTACAATATATTTATTTATTTATTTATATATATTTGAACGGGATTAGCCGAATAATAGTTTGTAGTAACATTGAGTGTGAATTAAAATACAGAAAAAAATAAATAAATGACACAAAATACAAAATGTATAAATAAATTATAATAATATAATTATAAAAGGACGCATTAAAGTGAAAATTTAATAAATAAATTTGGACATAATTAGTTAATATAATGGTTCTATTAATAGGGGATCCTAGAACATAATTTTTTTTTATTGAAATGGGATAATAAAGTTTTTCTAAATCTAGCCATTGACCATTTTGTATAAGAACTTCAAATCAATTATATTTTAGCTGATAGCTCCTACTATATTGGTATATATATATATAATATATATGGTCGGTCTACTCATATTTAATTTATCTAATAATGGTTTATATTGTGTGAATAGCATTATATTGTAATTAGGTATTTAAGTAATGTTTAATTCTATTTATTTTGATTATTGCATATACTTTTTAATTAAACTGCGTATTTACTAATCTATTTTAGTATTATATCTATAATAATTTAATTTTTCATTAATAATAATAATTAATAATATATTAATTATCTGTAATATATTAAAAATGTTTAGTTAAAAAAATGTATTTTATTTTATAAAATGTTTGATTGAGTAATAATTATACAGAGTTTCTTCAAAATACAAAATTTATCCTAGAGGAACAAAAATTAGGTTATATGTTATAATAATAAATCCAACACTAATGTATGGCTCTAAAGCTTAGACAACGTCCTGCGTAACGGTATATGATTCCGCTATGGACGTTGTTGGAACTTCAAGAGCTTCAAGAGATATTAGATATGGGACTAGTAAATGTTTTATTAAAGGCCAAAGAATTCAATGGCTTGGATTTATTATGAGAAGAGCTTTTGAATTGAAATATTAGGGGAAGATACCCCGTTAAAGTCTCAGAAAAAGATTGATGAAGTAAATAGTGATTGAAGAGCGTTGGGTGTAGATAGGAAAGATAAAACAGAATAAGCCAGAAGAAAAAGAAGTAGTAGTATATCCTGTTTAAAAAATATTCAATATTATTTTAATAGGTTTAAGCATTATGTAAATATTTTATTATTTAAAAAAGTTATTAAATCTACGGTTTTTAATTAATTCATTAATTAAAATAATATAATTAGTAATATAATAGTTAAAATTTTACATAATTTTGCAGAATATCTACATAATATATAAAAAAAGAATGATTTAATATTTAAATAGTATGGAATATTAATAGTAATAAACAATAATTATTTAGTAATTAATTATACTATAAAATTCTGTATAATTTTGCATAATGAACTATAAGTTTTATATAATATTGATGGCCATATAGTAAATAAAATTTCACAATGTGATAAATGCCTTATTGGCTTCACGAAAAGTAGTTAATTTCGTGAATAAATTTCCATTTTTTCATAAAGTATACAAAAATGACTGTAAGTTTTGCTTTTTATTATTGATGATTTACTAGCAAAAAATAGCAGACCAACATTATGGAGTAATAATAAAATAAATTATAGGTGGAAGCTTATTTTTTCTTATAGAATACTGCAGATGGGGAATATATACAATTTGAAAGAAATGATAAATAATTTCTCACGATGATCGATTATTTATTTATTTATTCGATTTATGGTAAAATATACGTCATGTATATTATGACTGTTTATAATTTGAGTACTTGTGGATTTTCTAATAATAAATTGAAAAAACTCAATTTCACAAAAATATGATTTACTTTTATTTGGTAAATATGTATTTCGATAACTATGTTATCACATCTCAGTACACAACAACGAATACTATTATGACTGTTCAAGAAAAACAATTTGTAAATTTTGTTTTTGAATAATGCGTAATAATGTATAATAATAAAAAAAAAATTCATCTAAAAATTTGAAATTTTCATAGAGTATCCAATGAATCATACTCTATGACAATTTTAAATTTTCAGATCTAGTTTTTTATATTTGTTTTGATAAATTACGAGGAAATAACCCTTACGCATTTATAGAAAAAGTCTTATAATGTTAAAATCATAATAGTATATCATATAAAATATGCCATACAAAAAAAAAATGTACCTACAACATATAAGTATTGTTCATTTATACTTAATTTATATTATATTCTCAGCTATTAGTGTTATTAATATCGGTTAATGTTAGCATTTTAGTTCTATCGCAAACCGATTACTTTAAGCGGAAACCACTGTACTATATATGCTCGTATTAAATACAGATGACAGGCGTACGACAACTGTACAATATATTACGATAGATATTTATATATTATATTATAATATATAAATATGGGATAATCCTGATGGGATTTTGCTAGTGAACAGTGTATAGTCGTATGCTTCGCGTTCGGTTAATTTAATACGTACAGATGTACCTATTTAATATAACATGTTGGAGTACGTACGTAATAGAAGGAATAATTATTGATTTATATAATGGCGTGTTTGTAGTATTATAAATAGTTTATTTTACACGTTCATAATTTACGTTATCAACGTAGGAACAATGAAACAAACGTCTTAATCATTACTTTTATTAGACATTATATATTTTTTTGTTTCTTCCTTGTTTTTTGTTTTTTAAGAAATAAAATAAATTAATACGAAAAAAAAGGGACAGGTGTCTGGGTAAAACTTTATAAGCACGCGAAGAACTTTTCGAAATCTCCTTGTATGTAGTTGTGTCGGACACCCATCATTTTGACGACGACGGCAGCGCAAGGTGAAAATCTGAGTAAAGATATTTTTGATGTTTTGTAAACTTCGATTAGAGCGTGAGAGACCAGGGGGGGGTTTGTTTTTAATTAAACCTCTTCCGCTGTAGAACCAACCAGTCAACTCCCTCCATCTTGCAGGATCTGCAGCCATTGCCTATATCTCTAAAGTCTATCCCTTTAACAGTTTATACTTTGCAAACAAACTGCCGTAATTAAAGTTGATCAGGAACTTCCTCCGGAAACTCTTCTTACCGACATGTTGTTGTTGGGGTTTGCGTATGATGAACGGCCATATAATTATAATAATTATACGATATCATTATTTCAATTTGTTTCTTGAATAACTACCATAAGAAGATAATATACATAATCAATGTGTGCACGTATAATTCACACATATTGTATATTTAAACTAAATAATGATACGTTTTCTGTGTATCGATATTTAAGACTCGGAAACTTCAAATACTGCACTTAAATATACATATTTTAATTTTTTTCCTAAAACTTTTTAATTTTTAAAGTCTTGAATATGAGATGAAACCATATTAAAAGTTCAAAACCATCGACAGTTATATTATATATTATGGTAATAATTTTCCGGTTGGAATTTTATATTGATAGTATTATCATATCATTTTGAATATGAGATATTGTGTTCAATTTATAATCTATAGAACTTTTTATTAGAAATCGTTTCACTTTTTTCACTATCTAAAATCATGGTATTGTGGATTGTTATTACCGAAAATGATATAGAATGTATGTAATGAATGATAAAAATTGTTTATTGAAAGACGAATTGATATTTATTTTTGTGATTGGTTGTAGGCACTTGTAGCATAGTTATTATTTAAAGGCAATACTATTATGATTATATTATTTGAAGTATATAATTACATTCTTTATATTTTTGTGTAATCAATTTCGATTGTTAATACAAATATTTTGTTTAATGAAGTATATGTTAAGCACATTTTTTAAACTAAATTATATGATTTTTCATTATCTCCACTAACTCTAAACAAATTTTTATTCTTTTCTTAAAAATATACGTCAAATTGTTCAAAATGTATTATCTTTGTAGTTTTATTGTAATTTATGTATCTCGTTTTTTATTTTTAATTTTCGTCTTAAATGAAGTATATATATAATATATAAAATATATATATATATCTTATTATATAATATATGATAATTTACAGACAGACGATGACGACGGTTTAATATTAATTTTTTAATTATTTCCTTCAAAAGGTTATTTCAAACGCATAATTCGATTTTCTGTTCATTTCAAGTCGTATAAAATATAATAATATAGCAAAACGTACACAGCATCACTTTAAACGTATTTCTGTACTTGCTTATATATTATAATTGGCCGATCACTACAGCAACACGTTAATTGTATACACTTGACGAATGTTCCCGTTCTCTCTCTTTTTCTCCACCGTTCTCACTGTATCACTATATTTTTCATTTTCTCGTCTGTTTGTCCGTTTCTCTTTTCTCTTATTTATGTAATATATGTATAATATATTGTATATATATTATATATATATATATAATCGATGCCAATCTCGAATCTTAGTCAAAGCTTTTTCTCTATAACAGTAAATGGTCTTTCCAACGCCACGGATCTACCACCACGTCGCGCCATCCTCTTCACGCCACCACGTTAATAAAACGAAGTGTACTCGGGTCTTTAAATTGAATAGCAAGATTTATGCTCTAGGGAGGGGGGCCCAAGTCTTAGTGTGTGTACGTGTATACACTTATTTTTGTATACGTGTATGTGCGTAGGTGTAGGGAAATGGTATAACGTTACAGTATAAAACGTGCAATATGGTGGGAGGGGGGAGGGGCAAAGTATAATCAAAGAGGAGTTCACACTCGGATTGCGTGACCCGCACCGTTATCGCCGCATTTTATCGACTGTCCCCTGGCGACACCTCCACGTCGCGCCACCGTCATCAAAGGGCCCTCCGCCACCGTCTTCCCCCGTGCACCGCCGTCCACGCCGCTATCCAGTTCACACCCTTTGCGATGGGATTTCCAACGGCAATAAGAGTGACGTCAACGTTCCACGTGCACATATACAAGCGGCGGCGGCGGCGGCAGCGGCTGTCTAGGCATTTCATTGAAAAATCAAATCAACCCCTGAACGACGGCGAAAACCCGCTGGAATTGGATTTTTGTTTACTTTTTCGGCATGCCTAATATGCGTTTCGATTATTAATTTCGCGCGACTAAAATATAGCACATTATCGGCACATGCACGAGAACATACGTACATGACATTACGTATACAATCAGTATTCAAAGTGGTCGAAAATTAATGGTGTGGGGGAGGAAGGGGTTGGATATTACTCGAATTTAGCTGCACGACACGATATTCATGTATATGAACCATTAAAGTCAATAAATATATATTCTTTCGAATTAAAAATAATATGTTTATAACGAAATTTAGAAAATTGATTTTTGTGTATAATAGGATACTAAGGTCTAGGACAGTAGGTAATTCTAGGCTTTCAAAGTCATCTTAGCTAAAATAGGTATATAAAGTGTATTCATAATAATTATAAAAAGGGCTTTGTGATTTCTCCAAAAGTGGTTTTAAATGATTTGGATACAAAATAAAACTCATCTTGATATATTTAAAAATTGATTAATTCAAATAAATACATATATAATTAATTAAAAAGGTATATTATATTAAACTGTTTAGTATAAATATTATGGTTGTAAAAGTACGCTTTTTTCAAGGAACTAAATTTTTCTTCAATCAAAAATTAGGGGATGATATTCATATATATTCCTTCTACGTTAGCCATTGCATATTCTATATTTATATAATGTAATCATACAATAAATAATAGTTCCTATTAGTATCTCTCTCCAAGCTTCTTTCAACACAGATCTGACCTTAGATAAAAACTGACACATCTGAATTCCGTCCCAAACATACAAACATTGCGATAAAATGTATACTTCAATTCCAGACCTAGATTAAAAAAATATACATACAAATTCTGCTCCTCAAATGTTCATTGTAAGAAATTAATTTTTAATATACCTACTAACATAATATTATAAAGTATTAGTATATCTATACAAATTAAAAATATTTTATTCTATATCAAAATTTTTAGAAAACAAAATTGATATGTATATTTTTTCAATTTGGGATGAAATTGTCGTGTACTTTAGGGATTTATTAGTTTTACAACGTTGTTTATTTTGTTTTTTCCGAAGACCTGAAGATTTGATCCAACCCTTACGTGTGTACTTATTTCCAGTAGCAGATGTAATGGGAATAGAACTTTGAAGAGGTTATATTTCGACTTTTTTGACTATTTATACTTGGAACTGGAATAAGGAAAAATACCAAAAGAAAGTGATAAAACGATAAAAATGTAATTTATAATAATTCTGAAAAAAAACTTGGTGTAGAATCTTTAAATTTTTTCAGAGAATTTTTTTACTATCAAGTACATTAACGTAAAATTACTATTAATTTAAAATTAAAATTTTATTTTCTGTACGTAGTTATAGTAAGTTATACTCAGAATAATTTTGAATAAAATGATGTATAGATATTAAAAAACTTTGTTTAGACAGAATTATTATACGTTATACTATTATATTTTAATGATTGATAATTTATACAGAAATGTTTGAACGCCAAAATATGTTCGCGGTATAAACGTAAAAATACAATTTATTTCGAGTTAAAATCGAATACATATTATTGACACTTAATCGAATAATTTCAATATTATTGCATTTATTATTATTACCTTCACTATTACATATGTATCTATGTCGAAAAATATTCAAATGGTCTTCAATCATAATTGACGCCTAATACTACGCTCGACTAACTTAACCAATATAACAATTATTTTACTATTAAATCAAATATTTATTAATATAAAAATTATGTTTATTCATTATTCTAACATCAAAACACAGATCTATTTATTTATTTATTTTATAGTCTCATTTACTCATTGGATTGATAGTTTTATTTTGTCATTATTGCCAAAGAAATATAATTTTAGAAATATCATTAATTACGAAATTTAAAAAAATACATGGTTTTAATAAAATATTATATTTTTTAAGAATTCTATATAGAAGTAAAGTATTTTTTTTTTTTCTATATACATTATAAAATGTAAATTGAATATAAACTTGTTATGCTAATAAATATAATATATACAACTATTAATATTTAAATTGAAAAAATAAAATGTTTTATAAGTTATTAAAGTCATAACTGGTCTGATTTTGGCGTTCTACTTGAACTTTTCGCAAACTTATTCAACGGCGGGTTGTGTGCTTTAATATCCGGATGGGATTTTGTGGTGTTAGTGACAAGGGTGTGGATTGTCAATTATGCCTGTTTTATAAGGGACTTATATTAGTTGAGTATCAAAACATACGATTTAATTCCTTCTCACTCAAATTGATTGCAACTATATTGAATTCTCGAAATAAAGTTCATAAAATAAATTCTACAGAATAAACAATAAGAATATCTTATCTTTATTTACAATTATTTTTGTTTTTTTGAAAATATAAAATTTTTTCAAAATTAAATGGTGAATGTGGTTTTACTTTGAATGTTGATTTTTGGCGTTTGAGTAGTACATTTTAAAGTAATAAGTTCATCACGTAAATAAGAAATACAGAAATATAAAACAGCTGGTTATATGTATTTGTTATTATAATTTAGAACGTTGGATTCGGCTTGGTTGAATTAAAATTTTAAAACCTAGAACATACTAGTTTTATACTAAAATAATATTGTTATAAAATTGATGTAGTTTAGCTAAATAAAAATGTCGTATTTAATATATTTTTTTATTCCTCTTGCGGCACCGGAGAATATTAGCTTATTTCATTATTATTATTATTGTTATTGGTACGAAATAAAGAAAGTGTAGTAATGAAACGCAGATAAAAACCGACGGACACACCACCCTGTGCACAGTAAAATCTATCCCTTTCGTATAATTAAATTTGCGTTGTACATGACAGGGATTTTATATTGTTGTTGCTTGTCGAAATTAATCTGTAGTAGCCATAACGAGATACTTTATCGTACTTGTGATGATACACTTAATGCTTTTTATATATACACACTACATACAGGTACACTATCCTGCGCGTGAGATTGTAATTTTATACATCATTCGTGTATATATAGAGCTTGCTAACTGGTATAATAATAACATAATATAATCATTATAAAACACATTTTATGGTTACACGCGTTATATGTGTATTATAGAAAGTCTATCTAACATTTTATTTAGAATTTTATAATCAGGCTGACATTTTTGTAATGTATATTACACAAAAAGTT
Organism: Pemphigus obesinymphae; assembly: GCA_025469235.1. NCBI lineage: Eukaryota > Metazoa > Arthropoda > Insecta > Hemiptera > Aphididae > Pemphigus > Pemphigus obesinymphae. The sequence continues at coordinate 11,642 of JAIPRL010002113.1, read as the reverse complement.
AATCGTTATTTTATCTTTATTATGGTGGTCCTTAGCTATACAGAGATTAATTTTATAATACTATATATTATTCTTTATAATATTATTTATATATACGTTCTTTATTTTCCATATTTTAAAAAAATACTTTATACACTTCAGTGTTTATAATAGGAGAAAAAAATGTAAATAAAAGAATGTATTATTATAAGAAATATAATTAATATCACGGTATAATGCGTATTACTTATTAAAAGGATTATTTTGTAGTTAAAATATTTTGAAGATGTAAACCTGTGAATTAATTTTTATAAAAGTTAAAACAAATTTTCATTTAAACATACAGGTCAAGTATAAAGCTACATATATATATATATCTTAGTTTATCCTTGTGGATTATTAATAGTTCTGTTCTAATAATATTATTGGATTATTATATACATGGGATGGTGAACCATTTTTCATTTAAGTGGCAAAATTTCGAAATCATAATTTCAAAAAATCGTCACGCAGCAAAAAATATTTTTAGCATAAGTAACTACTATAGAAACTTGCACCCGATTTGAGGAAAATTTTAATTCAGCATAACCCGAATATAATCCCATAACCCATAACCAAATAATAATCCTATATATTTTATAATAATCCCATAACCATAAAATCCGAAAATAGGCCTAAACAAAAATCGTACTTAATAGTCAAAATTCAGTAAGAAAATCAATAATTGAATTCCAATTTTAATTAAAAAATATAAATACGAACATATTTGGCATAAAAACTTTGAAATTTAATGAATATATTAACACTTAAATAATCCCGACCCGACTCTATAATGATTAAAACACGACTGATTTGACATGGCCTGACTCGAACAATATCAACCTAATAAATTTTAAAATCAAGATTATATCCTAACCCGACTAGGTATAACTTTATAACCCATGAATGACTCTAATAAGTACTTAAAGTAAAAAAAAGTCAGCAAAAAATACCTACTTTATTTATTTTACTTATGAGCTGGCTTTATTATTCTATTATCTATTTAAAAATTGAAGGTTATATGCAATTCAGTTTTAAAATGTAATGGTTATTCAGCTATCATACTTTATGGAATATATTATTTTTGATACCAATTACTTTTGTGCTTTTAATCGAAATAATTTTACATTTCCACTTTAAATCCACTTAATAATTGATTTGACCTACTTAAAAGTATAAAAAAATTTTAAATAATAAAACAGAAAATAATAGAAAAAAAATTTAAGCACTGCCATTTTTAAGGGGTTTTATATAGACGAGGTTTAAAAAAATTAAAATATGTTTATATGCATTTTAAAAATAAATAATAAATTATCCCATTTCAGTCTTTTTTTTATTGTATATAACTTTAGGAATTTATAAAATGTTATTAAAAAAATTAAATTTTAATTTTTCGTTTATATAAACTTGGAAACATCGTAGAAAGAATAGAAAGATTCAAAAATTAATTATAAAGAATAACATTATTTAGCTATTGAAACGGAATGGCTGTCATTATTTATTATTATTTTACTATTTACTGTATATCTTCTAAATATTTTCATTGTATTACATATATCTGTAATTTATATTTATTGGTTATGCCATATAAATACATAAAAATGGGCAATTATGACCTAAACAAGAGAGGTTCACTGATATAAAGCATAACTATAATATTATATGCAATTCAGTTTTAAAATATTATGGTTATCCACAGTGCCGCAACTAGGATTGTTGGGGCCCAGGGTACAATCAATTGTTAGAGCTCCCAAGCAGGTAACCAGTTTACCTACCTTAGTTGAAATTTTTCTGATTTGGTTATATTTAGTCATTTAGCTGACTGGCATGTTGATTTGGCTGAATGAGTTCATTTTAGGGGGGCAAGTTTTCTCCTTTCCTCCAAGACCTATAAATATAATATTTTTTCATAGTTCCACAACTCATAAATTATATAAAGGTATTGATGGTGATTTTTTAAGAAGCCTGAAATTCGAATGTACCTATATAAATTAACTATTCTATTAGTATTTTTTTGATTACATAGTAATATGTGAGTACCTAGGTATAGCTTAGGTATTACCTAGTAGGTATAGATATCGATTATATCATGAGTGAAGATTGTACTTGTGCAAAAAAATACTAACATAATTTCAGTAGCAGAATTAATTTTTTTAATTTAGTACAAATATATAGGTATAACACAGATATTGTACATAATATATTAAGTATAGGCCAAGTATTTATCAAAATATGATTATAAGAAAAGTATTGCAAAATATAATGTTTATATATAAACAAACAATTAATTAATAATATAATAAGTTTACCTTATTCAAAATCATAAAAAAAAGTTAGAACACAAAAATTAAAATAATGATAATTAATGCAGCGTGATGCATTGTCTTCAATGTTATTTAATCTAGCATTGGAGAAGGCAATTGGAGAACTATAGAAGGAATCAATTGGTATTTCAATAAAAGAGCGAAAGATTCAGATACTTGGGTTTGCAGACGATTTGAATATTTTAGGAAGCTTGCTAAATGACACCAAAAGAGCGGCCCAAGGACTGGAATACGCAGTTGATAAAAAAGGATTAAAAATAATACGGAAAAAACAAGATAATGAACTTACTAGAAAATTAAGAGGACATGGATGATGAGGATGAAAACTTAGTCGTTGAGAAAGTTAATGAATTCCAGTATCTGGGATTCATGCTGAGTGTCAAGAATGATTGGTCCAGAGAAATTGGAATACGAATAGCAAAGGCAGAAAGGTCTTCATTTGCACTTAATAAATTTCTGAAATCAAAATGTTTCTCAAAGAAAACAAAAACAAGGCTATATACGGCGATAAGACTCACGTTAATCTACCTATGGATGCGAAATCTGGACGACTACTAGTATTACAGTAAGGGAACATTTGAAAATAAAATATGGAGAAAACAGGTACGTGGAGACAAAAAATTTCTTCGGGAATTACAAGAAGAGTTGGGATTGACATCAGTCAGTAGCTTTATAAGTGGTCAATGAATTCAATGGCTTAGTCACGTAATGCGCAGAAATGAAAAAGATTAGATTAGAATGGTACTAGAATGGAAACTTAAGAGGAAGAGACCTCGTGGGTGGCCTAGAAAGAGATGGTTGGATACAATTGAAGAAGATCTCGAAAAAATAGGAGTAAGAGAATGGAGAACGATAGTTTAAAATAGAGAAGAGTGAAGGAGGATTGTGATGATGCCAGAAGAAGAAGAATAAAATATAAATTTATAGTATCTACACTTGATAATAACAATTGACAAAATGTGGATATAGGTGTATATATATATATATATGTATATAATGTGTACTATATTCATATATTTGTTTAACTTATTTCAAATTATTAAAAAATGATTATGTAAGCGTGTCATACAAATTAAGTATGAAAATTATTTTTCTCGCTTTTAAATTAGCAAAGTCATTTATAGCCTTGCTCAAATTTATTTCAAATGAACGGAGTTGTCCAACGTTTAGTATAGCTATTTTACTCAGATTATTTGTACTATTGAATTTCTCAAGAAATTCTTTATGAGTTTTAACTTGGATTTATTTGATTTAAATATGAAAACATGTTAAATGACTTAGATATATATAATATTATATATTTATTTTAAACTCGATTTGTTAATCCATTTAGGTACTGTAATTTTTTCTATTGCATTTATGAATTTTAAATATAATTTACAAAAATTTCTAAAATAAACATGAAAATAAATACAAATTTCATGTTTTATTTTGAAATTTTTATATATTATACTGTATTACGTAATAAATCACGGAAAAACCATCTTATCCATTTTGAAAAATAAAATAAAAATACATTTATAATCCGAAATAATGAAACAATCAATAAAAATATGATAGATATTTACTGATAAAATATAACATGCCTTTTTATTTTTTGTTTGTGCTGTAAAACTAATGACTACAGTATTTACGAATTGGAACACACTGCAGATAATTAATTTTTCTCCTTTTTTTTTTGCCCCGACAAACTTAATATTATAAAATGAACATGAGCCCATTGTTGTTACGGAAATTTTCAGTATTAGAGATTAAAACAAAACAGCCAGAGAGAAATATGTACTAATAATACAGTTCGCTCATAGACGATCTTCGATTTTAAAAACAACGGTGTTGTACGGCAACCCGTATAGGCAATATCACTACATTTGTGTATACAATTGTGGTTTTATTTTTAATAATATTATAATATAACTTCTGTTAAATTATTCTTAGGTATTATCATTAATTATTATCAATTTCATTTATCCATTTATTTAGAGGAGTATATATCAATTCCAAGGGGCTCTTTTACCGGGGAATTGCCCCGGCTGCCCCTTTGGTTTTTGTGGCACTGGTCATCCATCTATCATATTCTATGGAATATATTATTTTTGACACCATTTACTTCTGTGATTTTGATTGAAATCATATTACGTTTCTACTTTAAATAATACTTTCGAGAATGTACTATTAATGCTATACATATAAAATATTCCCGATCCCTATTCCCATAATACGCACGTCACTCGTATTATATTATGTGTATGAGTGTCATAGTAATAACAATTTACGTCGTGCTCTCGTCGACATGATTTAATGGATCCACTTGATGTTTTACTATGAATAATAACACGTACTATATATTTATGTTGTCACTGGTTCGATTAGAAACGAACCTATTATATAATAATATACATCACGAACATGGTAATAATAATGCGCGTACTGTGTACACTGTACACTATATGGGGACTGGGGATATAAAATTGTATATTATGGTTTAACAATATCTATTCTATTTAGTGTTTTAACATAAAATTACGAAAATTTATGATCCCTGCCGTCTGTAAAGTATAGTCCAAAAATATCTAATTTATTGACTAGTTCAGTAAAAATGGCCAAAAATAAATATTTTAAATATGTTTTATTATAATAACAAACATCAAAACTATTAATTTGCATAACTATATAATAAATGTAACAAAAATAAAATTAGCATAAAACTGCATTTTGGGTATTATTAAAAAAATTATAACGAGAATGTTATATAATAGGTATAATATTTTCCAATTTTTAGCTGTATATTTCAAACACAATATTTATCAAAATTATTAGTCAAGCATATGGATTTCCATTTGAAGTTTTCAAGTAGTGTGATTTTTCACTATGCACTGGAGAGAAAATTCTAATATATTAACCATTAAAATGATATAGTTAAGTATGTTTAAGTAGTAAAGACATTATACTCAAAAATTTGTTTAAAAAAATTTATTTTTTGACTGATTTGTACATTTAAAATAATAATTTTCATAATGTCGAGAGCCATTAATAAAATTGTTACCTATAAATGACTTGAGATTTTCATGTACAAAATAGTATCTACGCTGAATTATTAATAACACATGACATATTATTATCATGTAAAACCATTTTTAGGCATTCATTTTTGACACCATAAATAAATAAATTATTCAATACCTATTAATATAACACAATATTATATATTAGGTTTACATATTGTATACATTTATTTTTTATTTTTTACTTTGACTTTTTTGGTAACTGGCCACTTTTTTACCTCGGCATTTTTATCTAAATACTTATATACTCGTATATATCTTATAGAGTCTACTCTGATAAGTTTTTTCAAAGTTTTAATTTATTAAAAATAAACACTAATTAGTTATATCACATGAATTAGTTTAGTATGATATATTTTATAAATTATCATAAACGTGACTGATCGTCACATCTTATGGTTTAGATTATATCCTTCGATAAATACAATATTGACCAGCAATGTATTGATGTATTATAATAAATTGAGGCTATAAGCTTTTAAAGTTTTAATAAGTTCAAGTACATATAAAATAATTACTTACACTATGGACGTATCTTCTATGAGTTTACATTATGCATTTGGATGAATGTGAAAAAAGTATTATATTGCTTATGGAGTAAAAATAATTTTAATTTTAACTTTTTCTTAAAGAGGGAAACATTCTTCCCACTAATGGTTGTGTTTACTTTTGTTTTTCCCTTCTTTTAAAAATACTTTACGAATTTATAAAATACAAGAATGAGTTTCCATCTCATTCTTCTACTTTGTTGGCTGTTTTCTAAAGGACTTTTTTATTTTTAAGGAAATTACTTTTAAAACTGATAAATCTTAGAAATAGCTTTAAGTTTAAATGTTCAAGTTGAAACTCAAAAGTGTAACCGAAATGTATAAAACTCCACTTTGGGCCAATTAATAGATGTTCAGAAAATTTAGTAAAAACAGTTCCATTTATTTAAGAGTACCTACTGCAGACTCCACTTAAGACTCTTTAAGTACGGCCATTTTCAAGTTCTTTAAATATTTCTTTAGTACCTATATACAAATTACATATTTACAGTTTTGATAACATATCGTCCGTATTTATTACGTTTTTTTTACAATCAGCTCTGGTGCAATAAACGTAGACATTTATGAGCGCAAATACATACGTTACGGTGTATACTGGTTGCTTGAATTTGTGATTGGAAAAAAGCCGGCTGTGTGTATGAAAAAACTAAAAGGTTCTTATAAGGTTTTATTGGGAGCAACATTTGAAGGTTCATTAAAAGAAAATAATAAAAACCACACTCTTGTCGTGCATTTATTGCTTTTAGTCGTACCGAATGATTTATAGGGCGCGTACTACGAATCAGCTGCATACAAGTTGTTTCCGTAATGGAATAAAAAGTAGGAAACGTGAGAAAATTTACTTTAGCGATTTTGTTCCTGACTCAATGTGAATTTTTCTATTTCATTAAAATCGATATATATTTAAATAATTTATAGCTTGTAGTATATGTCAAAGAATAACAGAAATATCTAAAAATGGATGGGGGGAGGGTGGGTGATAAAACTTTTAAAACATTCCTATACAGTATTTTGAAAATAATAATATTTTCAAATATTTGTTGATGATTACAAGAAAATATTTTATGATGATTAACAGAAAATATTTTCAAAATATTTGTTGTTGAGTATCTACAAGGAAATATTTTCGACAAAATATATTGCGAATATTTTTTATGATTAATGCAAAATGTGTTGAATATAATATCTTGTAAATATCATTGAAATATACTAAAAAGGTTGGTAAAATGATATTTTTGGGTAATTATAATACAACATTAAAGAACATTTAAGAACACATACGTTTACTCACCTACATTTATAGCTCATATAATTATTTTGCTTATTGTGCAAAGTAAAAACATATTAATTAATATTATTTTATATCTATAATATATTTTTTTGGAGGGGACATAAGCATATTCTATTTTTAATGTCCTGAGAATTTTAGTAAAAAAAAGTCATTCTGGTAGAAATGTTACACAATATTATCAGAAAATGTGAATATGAGTAAACAAATAAAAAAAGATCATTTATCCTCTTCCTCTCAAAAATAAAAAAATGTTGAATACGATACACTTATAGATACACTTATAATAATATTATAGATATACCTAGTATAATAATATTATCAGTTTTCATAATATGTATAATCCCTAACATAAAAAAAATAGTAAAATGTATTATTTAATTCCCAGCTCGTTTACGCGCCCCCCGGTCCTATATTACTTTTTCTTTGCCGTTTTAAAACTATTCTTCGGTTGTTACTAGATTTTTCTACGTTTCATTCGTCTATGTTTTTGACTTTTCTTCATACCGGGAAGACAAAATGTGTTACAGAAAACGCCAGCGTAATCTTTAGACTTTTTCATCGTGCGTAATATTACATTCCGTTATTTACACAAAAAATTGTTGGAGGTTTAAATCCAATCTTGATAATTAAGATTGTAAAATGTACAGCAAATGTAAAAAATACTTTATTGTTTATATTATTTATATTCGTGAACAATGCGTGTGTAGTTCGTTCCCTGTTTCAAAGTTATCAATTTGTTATGGTTTTTAATCATCTCCCGCTGTGAGAAGGCCATTAAAATGTCATACTATGTCATACTATGACCGCCCCCCCCCACCTGGTCCTTCTCAGGTGTTGGATTTTTTTGTTTGAATTTGTGATTAAATTGGAAAATAATGTTTTTAAAATAATAAAATTTAATATTAATTTCTTGACCAAAAACTATTTGTACAAATTGAATAATTAATAATATTTATTTTATTAAATCAGCTCATAAATAATATATAATAATATTTATTACAATAAGTACATAATATTTTGTGAGGCTTTGGAAGAGTAAGGAGTCACAACTATTCAAAATATATGGACACTCCTCCAAATAAATTAATAAATGAAATTGATAATAATAATACTTAAGAATAATTTAACAGATATTATAATATTATTAAAAATAAAACCACGATTGTATACACAAATGTAGTGATATTGCCTATACGGATTGCTGTACAACACCGTTGTTTTTAAAATCGAAGATCGTCTATGAGCGAACGGTGTTATTAGTACATATTTCTCTCTGGCTGTTTTGTTTTAATCTCTAATACTGAAAATTTCCGTAACAACAATGGGCTCATGTTAATTTTATAATATTAAGTTTGTCGGGGCAAAAAAAAAAGGAGAAAAATTAATTATCTGCAGTGTGTTCCAATTCGTAAATACTGTAGTCATTAGTTTTACAGAAAAAACAAAAGAAAAAATACATGTTATGTTATATCAGTAAGTATCTATCATATTTTTATTGATTGTTTCTTCATTTTGGATTATAAATGTATTTTTATTTTATTTTTCGAAATGGTTAAGATGGTATTTCGGTGATTTATTTCGTAATATAATATAATATGTAAAAATTTCAAAATAAAACATGAAATTTGTATTTATTTTCATGTTTTTTTTTAAAGAAGTTTTTGTAAATTATATTTAAAATTCATAAATTCAATAGAAAAAGTTACAGTACCTAAATGGATTAACAAATCGAGTTTAAAATAAATATATAATATTATATATATATATGTATGTACATTGTACATATATATGTAATTTTTTTTTTGATAACTTTATTAACTTAATGGACGATGGACATTTAATATTATATCTATATTTTTTTAATAATTCATTTAAACTTTTTTAAATGTTTGTAAAATTGTACTTTACACTCAAAATATATATATTTTAATAATTTATTTATTAATTTGAGATACACTTTTAGTCATTTTTTTTTGATTACTGAAATTAAGAAAATTTCTAATTTTATTTTATTTTATTTATTTTACATGTTTTAAATAAATTTAAATTGTTGATTTTAAAATCAAATTTAATCTTACAATGCAAATATAAATGATTGTTAAATGGAGTTATATGTATATTGATATAAATTATGACATTTAAAATGTTAATAAATATTATTCATTAAATATATATCAAATAATATCCAAAACAAATATAATAGTTGGTCATATAGTACATATATATTAGATTACCCAAAAATTAATTAAGCTACTTATATATAGAATTTGTAGTTAATATAGGTATATAGGTATACATGAAAGTACTTGATATATTTTGGTTGTGTTGTATGAAAAGTTTTTAAATCAAAACTCTCCGTAGCATAATACTATATAAGATTATAACATGTTAAGAAATCTAAGCTTTTAAAATTGTTTTCGATTTTTTTCTTTGTATTATATTCCAAATTCCTCACATTATATTAAATCAATTGAAAAACAAAAAATAAAATTTATTTGATCTTCGTTCCATACTCATATTCAATATTAAAACTATATACATTATACACGCACACATAATACTATTTATGACTATTAACAAATTTTGTTTAATAATGCAAAAAAAAAAAAATTTATATATATAGTCGATTTATCACGTCAGGTTGAATTCACATGGCAGAAAATCGTGGAATGAGTGAAAGTGTATACCAATCGGCAAAATATGCGCGCTAATCTGATGTTCGACATCTGATCGTGATAGATATGAATGTTGGGTGTAGGATATACAAGTCCAATATAATAATAATAATAATAATAATAATAATAATAATAATAAAATATCCTATTGGGGTGGTTTTGTGGTGTATAATTTATTTTTGAACACATGCACACGCCATCCCTTTTACGACGTTGTTATTAAATATGGGTACTGTTAAATTTTATATACGTATATATATATATATATATATATATATAAAATAATATACTAGTTGGAAATTGAAAATATCTGACTTGGCCGTTCGCAATTAGTCTAAAAGGTTAAATAATTGAATTATTATTGTATTATGTTCACCAATATTTTACATGTATCCATTAGAGATTTTTATTATGTTACTATACGAACCATCTTCGCACGATATGATAATTTAAAATGTTTTTTTTTGTATATAAAAAAAAACAGTCCGAAAAATATCTGTAAAAGTTTTCTTCTCGTCGTAAAAAGTTTCATCATTATAATATCATAATATTCAAAAAATTATATTACAATTGCGTTTATTGAATTTTTTTGTTCTACTGTGTTCGTCAATATACTTAATCCATATAGAGACATGATTTAAGTTCTTAATTGAATATTAAATATATTCAGAAAATGCGTGTTATAAATAATAACGAGATTGATGTGTTAAAATTATTATTTCATAATATTGCGTGTCGACTAAAATAATAAACGTGAACACTTTAAACAAGGTAGGTGTATATGGTAATGTAATATCATTTGTTTTATATCAAAGTATACCACACGCATAAGTGTATTCCTGTTTAATTTTATTATACTAAAAACTTATCAATATTAAAATATAAACTTTAAATAATAAATAAAATTATGTATTTGATATCTATATTGATTTCAGTAGGTACAAACTATAATTTCAAGTATTCTAATTGAAACTGTAATCTAAATCTAATTTTATTATTAGTTTTATTTTATAGTTAATCAGAATTGGTTTTTCATGATAAATAAAAAAATTTTCTATTATAAATTATCAATTTATTTATTGTTTTGTAAATATCAAAAAATACAGAATCCTGTTGAAATCGAATACAACATTTAAAATGTCAAAACATTATTAAGTTTAGATTAGAGTACTTGGAAATGACAATGAACTAAAATAAATATAGGTAATACTTACTATATATTTATTATACTGGGTTTTTTTTATACAATATATTTTAATATTGACAAGGTTGAAGTCTTTTAAAATTAAACAGTAATACAGTACGCGTACAGTAAGAAAGTATTCAGAATTAGTTGCTATTCTTGAGAGTTATTGTGTATGAACTCCATATTAGTAACTGTAATAGTATTGAATAATAATTATCATATAATTTATATTTAAATTTTAGTTGCAGTTAAAGTATTTAAATATTTAAAAATTAATTATATCCAACATAAGGTTACCTAGAAGTATACTCATATACAAGTATATATGCAAATACTAAAAAACAAATAATGTAATGCTAATAATCTAGTTGCAAAGCGGAAGATCAATAAAAATAATAATTGTTTAAAATTATATATAAAAAGCCGGTCAGTAGGTTGTGGAAGCACTTCGCTCGTCGGGTGTCAGTATTGGTGGATGCACTTCGCTACTGGGCAGGGTACTTTTGGTGGATGTATTGAATTTGAAAGCAATGATAAA
>JAIPRL010002112.1:0-60198 GCA_025469235.1 Pemphigus obesinymphae | reverse complement strand
TTTATATACGTTTTGGTTGCTGGACCCGTGCAGTTTTTTTCTAACTGATTTTTTTATATCGTATGTTGTTCACGGACGGTTTTTTATTTGCCCATTTTATAGGAAATTTTACGGACTTTTAGAATATATATCATAAACTGATTGACACCGTTTGGAACTTATCGAAAAAGGCTAGCAACTGATCGGAAAACTTGTATTGATCTTATATCCGTTTTTTTTCATATAGGCAACTTAATATAAGTTTTGGTTGATAGAGCGTGCAGTTTTTTTCAAACTGATTTTTTTATATCGTATGTTGTTCACGGACGGTTTTTTATTTGCTCATTTTATAGGAAATTTTACGGGCTTTTAGAATATATATCATAAACTGATTGACACCGTCCGGAACTTATCGAAAAAGGCTAGCAACCAATAGGGTTTTGCCGTCGGTTTACGTGTTTTATACGTATTTACACATATAAATATTAGTTCTGCTATCTATTGTATAGGAATATTGTGGGTTAAGTATATAATGTGTTCTAGTATAAAGTAGTATATTATAAATACAGTGCTATCTGTCGGACTTTTTGATAAATATTATTAGTCTTATCAATGTAAACTACGTATCAGGGGCTATCGTATAGGCAACTTAATATACGTTTTGGTTGCTGGATCGTTTGCTAACTTCACACACATAAATATAGTACATATTATCTGTTATGAGTGTTATGCTTATGATTAAATTTTATGTTGTACTTTGAATTTGTCTGAAAACTTTAAATGGTTATAAAATATTTGGATTTTTGAAATATATTAAATATAATATTATATAATTTAACAATAACTTGATTTTTTTCGCCATACCCTCCCATTTTTAAACATCGGATAGCGTTAATCAACATTCGTCTACAATGTACTAATTACAGTTTGTGTATTTTACTGTTAAGTACCTACCTTAGGGTGCCAGTTATTTTTTAAGTCTTAAAATTCTAGTTGTGCCGCCTGGGAAATTTTTCCTATGGCTCATAAAATAAGATCTGTAAAATTTGAGCTTTATAAAACATGATTAACAGGGCGCGCTCAAAGCTCAAAGTTTAGATAAAATGAAGATTTTTTAATTTTTTATATATTATCGCGCAAGTTTTGGTTTCTCCTAAAGTCTAAACAGTCATTAGGAGCTTTTTTGTAGAATTCGTTATTCACTAAAAAAAGGTTTACTTATACATTTTTCGTACATTCAATATTTATTTGTAAAAACTAAAAAAAACTAGATGAAAATAACATTTTTTGAAAAAATCCCATTTTAATGTTTTTTAGCAATTATTTCTCTGAATATTAAAGATACACAAAAAACCAGTATAGAGCTACCAAGTAATACGAAGGTCCACCAAGTGATAAGAAAATATAATGAAAGCCATGTACATTGAATTGCCTATACCAAAAAATAAAAAGGGCGCAAATCAATGCAGGAAAAACTCTCAAATTGCCCATAATATTGCATCTGATTTACCAATTGATGGTATGTTTACTCGATCGGGGGGGCTTTGGCTTCGCGGTGGCGGTAGCGGGAGCTACTATGTGGTTTAAAGCCAAGTCTGGCTAGGTGAAAATCCTACGGTGTTAGGATCGCGCAAGGGTACCCCCCCTGCGCGTTCGCCCACCCGGAGTATTGATCCGTTTTATCGGCATAACACCGAAGGTTGCCTGTGACCAAACATCTGGCAGGAGTAGGATAGACTCCCTTCCGACCGGAGTCGTAAGTAACGGGCGGGGGTGTGAGACCCCGTCGGTGAATTCGGTACGGTCCGTGCCTTCGGGGACGGGCCGGTGTTCGTCTTCCATATGTCGACGCTGGGCCGCCGCGGAGAGGCGACTCCGCCGTGGCGGGTCAGTTGCCTGCCGGCCTCTTGAATAGTGCACAGCGCTAACAAAAGGTGCCGAGCAGGGCTGGTACAGCAAACCCCAATGAAACCTAGGGTTAACTGCATATAATAACTATGAAACATATTTTTTATAATATATTATTATATTATTAAAGTATTTTGTTATTATTTGGTTAAAGATATTATAAATATTGTTGTGTTTATATTTTATTTAAATGGCTTGTATAATTTTTTGTATTTTAGGAAATTCTCCGAAGTCATTAAAAGGTTCGAAAACAGGAGTGTTTGTAGGAGCGTGCTTTAGTGAGTCAGAAAAAACTTGGTTTTATGAGAAACTTCAAGTAAACGGTTTCGGATTGACTGGATGTGCCCGAGCCATGCTTGCTAATAGAATATCGTATTGGTTGGGTGTAAATGGTGAGAATTAAAAATATTATTATATACTCTGGATACACATATGACATAGGTATTCAAATAATCAAATATTTTATGTATAATTAGAAAAAAAAAACTATATATTATTCAAATGTATATAGGTCCTAGTTATTCAGTGGATTCTGCATGTTCTTCAAGTTTATATGCATTAGAACATGCTTATAAGTCGATTCGAGATGGACACTGTGACTCGGCGTTAGTTGGAGGTTGTAATTTGTGTCTCCATCCATACGTATCTCTACAATTTGCCCGTTTGGGTGTACTTTGTATGGACGGTCGGTGTAAATCATTTGATGAATCAGCAAATGGTTATGTTAGATCAGAAGCCGTGTGCGTTCTTTACTTACAAAAAGCAAAAAATGCTAAACGAGTATATGCAAAGGTTGTGCACGCTAAAACAAATTGTGATGGTTATAAAGAACAAGGAATAACCTATCCTTCAGGACCACTGCAACAAAGACTATTAGAAGAGTTTTATGAAGAATGCGAAGTAAAACCTAGTGATTTGGCATGGATAGAAGCACACGGAACTGGAACGAAAGTATGTACAAGTTAAATTTTTAATAATATATTTAGTTTATAATATTAATATTTAATTACACATAGGTTGGAGATCCGGAAGAAGTAAAAGCTCTAGAAAATGTGTTTTGTCCGGGTCGTAAAGAACCTTTACTGATTGGTTCTGTAAAATCAAACATTGGCCATTCTGAACCTGCCTCGGGCTTATGTTCTGTAGCTAAAGTCATAATAGCAATGGAAACGGGATTTATACCCCCAAACATAAATTTTAACACCCCTAGAGAGGATATTACAGCATTTTATAATGGCCGTATTAATGTGGTGGCTGAAAAAACACCATGGAATGGTGGTATGGTCGGAATTAATTCATTTGGTTTTGGTGGTGCTAATTGCCACGTATTACTTAATTGGAACAGTAAAAATAAAATTAACAACGGGCTTCCTGAAGACGATTTACCCAGATTAGTTGTAGCATCTGGTAGAACAGAAGAAGCTGTAACTGTCATACTAAACGACGTAAGTTTTACTAATATTATTACATAAACAATTTTACTATTGACATAATATTCAAAATAATAGTTCATGTCAAGACCATTGGATAAAGAGTATGTGCGTTTATTACATGATGTCCAAGAAGAACAAATTCCTGGACATATTTATAGAGGATATACTATTATAACTAAAAAACCTCAAGATAATTATACAAACCATTTCCAAGTAAATTATAATAATATTTTCATTTTTTTTTTTTATATTTCACCAATGTATATTTATTTAGTATTATTCTGGAGAATCTCGTCCTACGTGTTTTGTTTTTTCTGGTATGGGTTCTCAATGGACTGGAATGGGTACATCGTTGATGAAGTTACCTATTTTCAATGAATCAATTCAAAAAAGTCATGATATTTTGAAACCATTTGGAATTGACTTAATAAAAATAATTACTGATACTAATCCTAACACATTAAATAATACAGTTTACTCTTTCGTTGGAATTACAGCGATGCAGGTAAATATTTCATTTTTTATTTACTTACTAAGACATTTAAACATATAACTAAAGTGTTTAATATAAATTGTTTGAATTTTAAAATTGCATTTAGATTGCATTATTTGATGTATTGGTTGCGGTTGGAATTACTCCAGACTTTATTATTGGACATTCATTCGGAGAATTAGGTTGTGCATATGCTGATGGTTGTTTAACAGCTGAACAAACCATAAAAGTTGCTTACTATTATGGCTTAACTACATTAAATTCAAAGATTCCTTTAGGTGCAATGGCATTTGTTGGAGTTGGTTTCAATCAAATAAAACAATTACTACCAGATAATATCGAAGTAGTTTGTCACAATTCACAAGACAGTTGTATAATATCCGGGTTGAAAGAATCTATTAACAAATTTATTCTTCAATTGAAATCAAAAGACATTTCAACGCAAATAATAAATGTACTAAATATCCCTTATCATTCTAAGTTAATTGAAAAAGCATTCCTACCATTATTAGAATATTTAAAAAAAGTCATACCAGATCCTAAGTTACGAACAGGAAAATGGATTAGTACATCAGTACCAGAGGAACAATGGGAAACAGATATAGCAAAATATTGCTCCGCAGAATATTGTGCAAAGAATTTGTTTAATAGTGTATTATTTGATGAAACGTTTGAGCATATTCCAAAAGGATCTGTCCTAATTGAGTTGTCTCCCCATGGTGTTCTCCAAGATATATTAAATCGTTCGCCTAAGAAAAATATTACCAATGTAGACTTAGCATCCAGGAATCATGAAGACGGACTTGGTTATTTATTATCTGCCTTGGGAAAGTAAGAATAATTATAATAATGGAAGTATATTATGTTTTAAATGTTTTTTCATTACTAAGGATATTTGAAGCTGGTCTCAATCTAAAAGTCAGCAAAATTTACCCGGATGTTGAATTTCCGGTTAGTCGAGGTACACCAATGATTGCACCTTTAGTGAGATGGGAGCATTCGGAAGATTGGTACGTGACAATGTATCGTGTACAAGACAAAATTAAATCAGGCGAGCGAAATATTTCAATTTCATTAAAAGATGATGAATATGAATATTTATCTGGTCACGTGATTGATGGAAGAAATTTGTTCCCAGCAACTGGATACTTGGTATATTTTAATACATTAAACATTTGTTTTAAAGCTTAGAATTATTCCTACACCATTATAATATCAGTATGTAATTATAAAGTTAATTACAATAATAACCCACACATTTTTGAATTGGCTTGGGTTTAGATCCAATAGTTTAGGCTCAAAATTAATTTTAAAAATGTATCTATCTGAATCCGGTATTAAAAATAGGAATTGCTATTTTAATTGTTAACCCTATCGGGGCGCGTATGTGCAATAACTTGAATTTTTTAAATATAGCAACTTTCATTTTATACACCACAATTCAAGTAGTTAATTATTTTTTAATTTAATTTTGATGTATTAACTATGTTCATATATTCAAAATTGCAATCGAGCTAGAGCAATTTTAAATTAACGGGTGACTCGGTCAATTTTGAGTTTAGAACTATGATTGATACATCAAAATTAGCTTAAAAACATTTACATATTTCATTTCAGTGTCTAAAATAGCTATTAAAATAACACAAATTATTGTACATACGCTTACCGAAAAGGTTGAAAATTAACATATAAATTATTTTTTACCTGATTCAGATAGATACATTTTTTAAATTAATTTTATTGTCTAAACTATGGTTCTAAACCCACAATTAACGGAGTTATAGCCACTTTAAAAAATTGATGATTATTTTTCCTGGGATTATTATTCTACTTGGGGATTATTGTTCTGTAGATTATTTTTCCGATTACCTAATTTCTAACGACAATATTATAATAGTAAAATTTCCATCTGCAGCATTACCAGGTGTTTGAACACGATAATAACTCGAAGTTTTTTTTAAAACACTCTTTTTACCATTTTTACATTGGTTATATAACATTAAGTACCTACACATTAAAATGAAAAAGAGATTATATATTTTTAATGTTATTGCTATGCATTTTTTAGGTTTTGTTTTAATTATAATTTTTCTGGGGTTAGTATTTAAGAGTAAAAATTCAATTTTTTCTGGGTTTATTTATTCAGAGAATCAAGTAAATATATTGGAATATTCATGCATAATTAAAGTTAATATAATTATTACTATTTCATTTAACTATTTATATTATCTATGTATACAGGGAAATTTTTTTTATCATGAACCAGGCTTTATCTTAGGAATTATAAGTAATTTTTGAGATTTTTTTTCAGAAAGTAATTTGTATATTAATATAATATACAAATATAATACTCCATGCTATATTTTTTCATATTTTTAAATTTTTTATCACCCTCTCTTATTTTTAAAACTTTATCAACTTCCGTTGATTTTGTTTTAATTAACGTTTTAATTGTTTAATCCTTTCACATGGTGGAGTGGAAAATTATAATCATAGCACGTAATAGGTGTTATAATGACGTACTACAGTACTTCTCCACGTCTTTAATATAAATGCTTATTAATCGGGTAATATTCATCGTATTAAAAAAATTAAAACGAGCAATATTTATAAAAATATATTATTTAAGAATTTATAGTTTAAATAAACCATAGGTTTCCATATGAGAATCAAAAGTTGATATAGTTTAAACAAATAAAGGAGGGGGATAAAAAATGTAGAAATATAAACAAATATTGAATGGTGTATATATAATATATTATACCTATATATATATATATATATATATATAATTACCATTTGTTGTTTTGTTTATACGGTATAGAAATCCGTAAGGTTTTAACTAATCGACACCAAATTTTGCATACATATTTTTCGTGTTCCTAGGACAAGTTTGACTATTTGAGTATTATTTTGAAAAAAAATCTATTCTTGTAGAAGGATGTAATCACTAATCAGTAAAAAAAAAAATTGATCACGCAGTAAAACGCATAAATTATTTTTTTTTTATAAATAACTTTTAAGACTATATGTATACCTATAGAAATATTAAAAAAGAAAACAGAAAAATTGATAGTATTCTTTCAACTTATATTTCGATTATCATTCATAAATCACAAATGAATAAAATTATTTTTAATAATGCCATTATTCTTATATAAATAGGTAATGGCATGGGAAACACTTGCTTTGATGCGTGGCGAATTATATTCTGAAGTGCCAGTTGTATTTGAAAATGTTCGTTTCCAAAGAGCAACTAATATTCCTAAAGAAGGCAATGTTGAGTTCATTGTAATGGTACAAAAAGGTAGTGGCACATTTGAGGTAGTAGAAAGTGGAGCACCTGTCGTTACTGGCCGTTTGTACATTCCTACTGACGTTAACAAAGAGATGATTGACATGCCTCCACATCCAGATGAACTTAATGATACTGATTTAAATATTAAGGACATTTATAAAGAATTAAGACTCCGAGGTTATAATTACAAAGGATTGTTTAGAAGTTTAAATCGAGTAAATCTAGATGGTGAGTTTAAATAATAACACAAGTTTTTGTATATATAATATATATACATATATATAAACATACCCATAATTATTATTTTGTCATACAGCTACCGTTGGAAGAGTTGGATGGTTTAATAATTGGGTGGCATTTATGGATAATATGTTACAAATACAAATATTGAAGGAAGATACAAGATCACTTTTTGTCCCTACATCATTACAGAAACTTTTTATTAATGTAAAAAAGCATTCTTTATTATTACAAACTCTTCCAGAAGAGAAACCTGGTAATTAATATTTCGTCAATACATAATAAATATCTATATTATTTTAAACGTTGTCATTGCAATGTTGAATTTTTAGAGATCCCAGTTTATGTATACCCGGAAATAGATCTTATTCAGTCTGGAGGTGTAGAAATTAGGGGACTTCACGCAAATGCAATTTCTAAAAGGAAACCATTAGCTGATCCTGTTCTAGAGAAATATACGTTTGTACCAAATATAATTAAAATGGTAAATTGAAGTAAATTATTAAAAAAGTAAATTACACTAAATTTGTGCAACTATATTATATTTGTAGGATTATACTTTGGAAGAAATAGTACGAGTTTCTTTGCATTTAGTTATTGAAAACCTCATGGGTATTAAAGTAAAAACCGTTGAAATTTTACAAAAAACATTTAATCCTGACGTAGAAATTATCAGTCCTATTATAATTAACGTTTTAGCTGATTTGCCACTCATACAGGTAATAAATTATAGATATTTATTTTTAACCTATATAAATATATAATTATATATTATAAATAATTATTAGCCTGAAGTTTCTATCCTATCCGATGGAAGCCACCCTCAAGTGAAAGACATAGGACCTAGTATAACAGTCGAGGATAAAAAATTATCTACAGACCAATCGGCATTATTGGTTATTGGATCAGGCATTTTAGAAGATTCTAAACTACTGGAACAGGTTTTTGCCACCCTCAAGCCAGATGGATTTTTACTAACACGTGAAAAATTGAATATTGAACCATCAATAAATTCTGTAGAAGTCTGTTTAGACGCTTCCTTAGAACAGGAAAGATTATTGTTAGTGAGAAAGGTATAATACATTAATCTTAATATTTATTCATGGTTTGATATATAATTATATAATTTAAAAAAATATTTTAGCCCCTAGAGCAGAATATTGTTCCAATTGTTATTAAAATATCGAGTACAGAATTTTCATGGTTACCTATATTACAAAAAGTATTAAAAGCTGACGATGCTTCTGTAAAACAAAAAATCATTCTTGTTGCTGAAAAAGATCCTAAAAATGGTATAATTGGTCTATTCAATTGTATAAGAAAAGAACCAGGTGGTGATAGAACTAGGTATGTAATCATTTTTATATATTTATTATAAGTGCTTACGTTTACAATTTTAATATACGCAGTACAAATGTTAAACAATCACTCAAAGTTTCTACATAAATATTTTCTTGAACGTTAAAATTATTATTAAGATATAATATTAAATTAAGTGATAGGTATATTAACTAATAACTAATGTACTGCTTTGTATATTTGGCATAATTATCTACCTAAATAAATAAATAAACAATATATAATATTTATGTATTTGTTTTTATTACAGTTCTATAGTTATTTATATTTTATTACCAATAATATTTTTGAAGTTTCTAAAATAAAAAAATATTGCCTTTTCCTTTAAATATACACGGTTTACATATTTAAAACTTAATTTTCAATTCATTCAAGTTTTTATATGAAACACGCTATGATATGGTAATAAAGTCAATAAAGAATATATTATATGATAATTTGAATATATTATAATCGTAAATTATATTAGAATAATAAATTTGGGTATACTAAAATATTGTACCTTCCTATGATTTATCCTGAAATTTATTTAAACGAAATTATTTTTTGATTATGCCTGTAAATATAAATGGTAGGTAATCATGATAAACTTATAAAAAAAAATCTATTTTAGTAAACTAATAAAATAAATTAATTAAATATTAGTTTTTATTTGTATATTTCATTATGACCTGATTAAACAGTTACAAGTTATAACGGTTATTATATTTATTATTATATAACTTATACTAAATGTAGTATGTTAGTTACTATTCTGATTATAGACAGGAGCAGATCGCCCGCTCCTTGGCATTTATTTTGAGGAATATAAAATATATTTTGAGGTGGAATTAGTAATTTATTCCATAATTATTCATATTCGCCCGCTTTAAATGAGCTTGAAATCCAGCCCTGTTTATAGAATAAATATTAAATTACCGGAGAATCTAAATATGTATCGATTTATGAATTCTGTATGCTATTCTCGTGTTATGAATATTAAATTAGTTCAAAATAGATATATTGAAAACTATTTTAATTCACTAAAATGTTAACGTTATGAATATAAATTACTCGATATATATAATTTTTTAACTAATATTAATTAGTGTCAAAAGCATTGCTGAAAAAATATAAAGTCCTTAAAATATAATAACTAATCATTTTAAACATATTTTATTAATGTTTATTTCTATTGTTTATTTTAGATGCGTATTTATAATGGACGAATGTGCACCAAATTTTTCTTTAGACGATCCATTTTACAAGACTCAACTCAAAAAAGATTTAGCATTAAATGTTTATAAAAATAAAGTCTGGGGATCGTACAGACATTTATTACTTGAACCTCCATCATTAATAGAAGTTCAACACGCTTGTGTTAATACAACTGTTCGTGGTGATTTATCTTCTCTGAAATGGTTGGCTGGATCTATTGTTCCGTACTCAGATAAACCAGAAATATCACAGATAGTACATGTTTATTATACTGCTTTGAACTTTAGAGATATTATGTTAGCAACAGCCAAACTCGCTCCTGAAGTTGTAGCAAGAGGCCGTATTAATTTAGAAAGTGTAATCGGTTTTGAATATTCAGGTCGTACTGAGACTGGAGATCGAGTTATGGGAATGGTACCGTCTCGAGCTTTAACTAATTTACTTAATTATGATCCATATTTATTATGGAAAGTGCCTGATCATTGGTCATTAGAAGAAGCAGCAACAGTGCCAGTCGTTTATGGAACAGTACGAAATGCATATTTACGTTTTAAGTATTTTAATATTGAAATTATGGTTTCCTTTAGGTAATATACGCTTTGGTTGTCAGTGGCCGAATGAAACGTGGCGATTCAGTACTTATTCATGCCGGAACTGGCGGAGTTGGCCAAGCTGCTATAACTTTGGCACTTTATTATGAATGTGAAATTTTCACAACAGTTGGAACACCCGAAAAAAGGGAATTTATTAAAACCCATTTCCCACAGGTATAAATATCTGAAAAATAGTTTGCTAAGTAATAACAAGTCACTTTTAGATTCCAGAAAGTCATATTGGAAATTCGAGAGATACGTCATTTGAACAAATGATCATGATGGAAACTGATGGAAAAGGAGTAGATATGGTATTGAATTCCTTAGCTGAAGAAAAACTTTTAGCTTCAGTCAGATGTTTAGCGACTGGTGGACGATTTTTAGAAATTGGAAAATTTGATTTAGCCAACAACAGCATGCTGGGTATAGTAATACTTCACATTTTATAAATAAAATGTTTTGATGACATTTGATTTAATTTTAAGGTATGGAAGTATTTTTAAAAGAAATTAGTTTCCATGGTGTTATGTTGGACACTTTGTTTGATAGTCCAAAAGAATGGAAATTAAAATTACAACGTCAAGTACAAGAAGGTATCGATTCTGGAGCTATAAAGCCATTAGTACGCACAGTTTTTGAAAATGATCAAGTAGAACAAGCATTTAGATATATGGGTGCAGGTAAACATATTGGCAAAGTACTCGTAAAAATTCGATCAGAAGAAGAAGAGCGTTTTATTAAACCATTAACTATTACTAAAATGGCTTACCCAAGAGTTACGTTTGACGAAAAATCGTCTTGTATTATTTGCGGTAAATATTATAACATACAACTTATAAGAAATAATACTAAAATACAATTTTATGAAGGTGGTCTTGGTGGTTTTGGTCTTGAACTGGCAGACTGGATGGTTTTACGAAATGCGAGAAATATTGTTCTAACAACAAGAACAGGTATCCGTAATGGATATCAAGCAATGAGAAAACGTGTTTGGGAATCTTATGGAGCTAAGATAGTTATTTCATCAGCTGATATTACTACTGAAGAAGGAGTGCAAGAATTACTCAATGAAGCAAATAAGCTTGGACCAGTTTCTGCCATTTTTAATCTTGCCGTAGTGAGTATAATAATTCTATATTATAATATATACATTATACAATATACATATAGTTTAAATATTCTATGTACTTTTATATTTTTATATTATTTTAATAAATATGTTTATATTAATTTAACGTTATTTTAGGGATATTGGCTGTAAAAATATAAATATAAAATATAGTACAGCTTATTAAATTTAAAACACTTAATGATGGCTCAAAAATTCATTTGTTTTAATTTTATAAATTATAGAAATCTAAAGTTGCATTGACTAATCTAGTACAAATTTGTTCAATTTCTATTTCATTTCTGCAACTTACAAAATGTACAATCTAAATAACACCCCTTTCTCTACCACTATTTTTCCTATGAACTTTAATGGTTGAATCAATTTATAAGTTTAAAAATATTTATGTTTAACAGTTTACATTTTTCTTTAATTTGTATGCTCATGAACGAATATTATAATTAAAATCCGTTTAAGAATAAATTGTGTTTTTCATTTGAAATGTTCTCGGTTTTAATTCATTTTATTTTTTTAGCCACTATTTCTTAGAATACCTTTTTTCCTGTAGTTAAAATTTGGTTTCGTGTAATGCAATATGCAATTTCAAATAAATAATTTATACACCCATAAATATTTAGCATGTGCATTATAAACACATACATTAAGTTACATAGGTAATACAAATTACTTATTTGAAAAAAAAATATTGCATTGGACGAAGCCAATTTTGACTACATGAGAAAGTGTATTATAAGAAAAACATATAAATATATTACTTCATACTGGTTTTCGATATACCTACCTTATCAGTCATCATCTGCATTACTAAGTTATTAACAATATTAATTAAAAAATTAACAGTTTTACATTCTCTTATTCCCCAAACTCTAACATGCTCAGGTTTGCATCTTCACATATTAGGAGAGTCAACGATGATTCTTGATAGCTATGATAGCTATAAAATTATTGGTCGGGCTTAGTAATTATGGCCCTATTTGCCTAACCTATTTTTACCTAACCTAACCTAACCTAACCGTGGATCTCGTGTGCTAAAACATGCGCTTCGACTACTCGACCACAGTCGACCCTCTATTGACAACATTAATATATAACACCTATATATTATTAACTAGAATTTTGCTTTATCATAACTTATAATCTAATCTATTAATCTATTATCTACTATATTTAATGTAACATTATTGTTCTAATTTATAATTATTTTCGTTATTAAAATACTATAATATACATATTTTATATGAATATTAAAGTAATTAAGTGAAATTAAATCTACTTATTTATATTTTATATATACTTTTTTTAGGTTTTAAAAGACGCGTTGTTTGAAAATCAAACAGAAGAAGATTTCAAAGCATCATTTGGCCCTAAAGCCATTGCTACGGCATTGCTTGATAAATATACTAGAACAATGTGTCCAAAACTGAAACATTTTGTAATATTTTCAAGTGTAAGTTGTGGTCGTGGTAATGCCGGTCAAACTAATTATGGTATGTCTAATTCAGTAATGGAAAGAATATGTGAAGATCGTCAGTTAGAAGGTTTGCCAGCTTTGGCCGTAGAATGGGGTGCTGTTGGTGAAGTAGGTCTTGTAGCTGATATGGCTGAAGATAATCAAGAAGTGGTTATTGGTGGTACTCTACAACAAAAAATTGGCAATTGTTTGGAAATTTTGGATGATTTGTTAACTCAAAAAAATCGCCCTATTGTTTCCAGCATGGTAGTTGCTGAAAAACGTGCGTCTAGTAGCAATGCAGGCACTATTGTTGACACAGTAATTAACATACTTGGACTTAGAGATTTGAAAACGATTAGTTTACATTCAACATTAGCAGAGTTAGGTATGGATTCGATGATGGCTGTAGAAATTAAACAAACATTAGAAAGACAATTTGAAGTATTTTTAACACCCCAAGACATCAGAAGTATGACATTTGCAAAATTACAAGAAATCGGAGCCTCAGATAAAGACGATAAAGACAAAAAAGCTGAAGTTGAACCTAAATCAATAAATCAAATGTCTGATGTAGGATTGAACTACCTTATACGAGCTATAGGAGATGAATCATCAGCTTACAATTCAGTTGTGCGTATACCATCTCTATGTCAAGATGGATCTACAATCGAACAACCAATTACTGAACAACGCACTTTATTCGTTATACCGGGGCTTGAAGGTATTTCATCAATGATGGAACCTTTATCCAAAAATTTAAATATGCAAATCTTATGTTTACAATATGATATTATTGGTGTATCATCGTCTATTGAAGAAATGGCTGCTACATATTATCCCGTAAGTAAACATTTCAATTATGTGTTATTTAAACTTTTACTAATACTCGCTTTTTCCACAGTTAATTGAACAACGATTGATGGCTGATCAAGAATTTTTAATTGTGGGATATTCATTTGGTGGACTTATTGCTCTTGAAATTTTAAAATTGTTGGAAAAAAATAATCGTAAAGGAAAGTTGTGGTTGATTGATAGTTCTCCACAATTTTTGAAGATAGCCACTGAATTATCAATTCGTGGTGAAAAGCCACAAGAGCACGAAATTCAAGTACAATTAATAATGAGGTTCCTTGACTTGGTTTGGCCTCATAATAAAACTGAAGTAAGTTTAACTGAATTATTTTCTGTCCCCAAAATTATATAAACTACTTATTAATACCATTTATTATAAATAAATGTTTAATTTTAGTTTATAAATGAACTTTATAATATCAATTCATGGGAAGAACGTTTAAATTATTTCATTGAAAAAGTCCCTGAAGATGTAGTATACAGTAAAACTTATCAAAAACAATTATTATCCAGTGCTTATATTAAGATGAAAGCAATTCTTAAGTATGATGGAAGCAAAAGTAATAGTTTGAAAACTCCTACTCTATTAATACGCCCCACAGAACAGGTTCTACCAATAACTGAAGATTATGGACTCTCAAAGGTAAATTTCTTAATAAACTAATAATAAACGTGTTATTATAAGTAGATAATATTAATATAATCGTCTATTTTCTTATCATTAGTATTTTGAATCACCAGTCATGGTCCATTTTGTTGAAGGAAATCATTATACAATATTAGAAAACAAAAAAACTGCTGAACTCATTACACAATCCTCGGCGTCTAAAGATTTGTAAATAGTCATTATTTGAGTATTTTATTCAATAAATTTATTTATTTTAAATAATAAAAAACCATATATAAATGAATTGAATTATTTTTATTTAAAAGTTTTAAAATTGTTTATATTTCCTTTTTGTCTTATATCTGATACACTTTCCAAATAATTTACACAATTACAAAAAATTGTATCGAAATGTCACACTTTGATTATCTAAATGTGTTAAATATTAATTTTGAATAATTGTTAATTTTTCGTTAGGTTTACTTTATAACACAAAATAATTTGAAAATTTAGATTTCATCTCTGAATAATATTAATAACATAAACAAGTTTGGAAAGCCCACCTTGTATAAGAGTGCTCAAATCCTAGTTTCTAAACGTGTCTATTTTAAAAAATTAATTAACTATAATTCTACAAACAATTTGTTTTAACCTACTATATTTATGTACAGAAACCTAAGACTAACAAAACGAATAAAAGTTGTAAATATTGATATTGGTAACCACAGAAACGAATTGTAAAGATATACAGACCGACAATAGGAAAAACACATTTTTCGAAAATGCTAGATTTCTCATTTTCTATCTCCCTGGTAACTATAAATAACAAAATTTAACACAATCGATTGTTATATCAACAATGTGTTTTGTAATTATGTAATAAAAATATAACAAAACAAAACGAATAATATCTATTAACTAAATGAATAATATAGCTATATATTAGTAACTATACACAGAAGGACACACAGTTAGACGAACAGGCGGATGGACTGATGGACACAGTAAATATCTAAGGTGTTTACACTTAGTTTTAGAAACCTAAAACACCCAAATATTATTTTTAATTGTTTATATTTTCAAACAACGATTTTATAAGAATCGCCATAATTGAATATGATAGCAATTTTAGATTCCGATCGAATAGCGAGGGATATCTTGGTTTTACTTTTGTTTTTTTCCTTTCCACTTTACAATCAATAAAATTATACCGATTTCTTCGTACTTTTCCACTAGTATTTATAGTAGAATTAAATTTTTTTCTAGATATAAATACACTGAATTGTTAAACATACTGTGTAGTCGTATACTTATAATTGACACTAAAAGTTATGTACATTAAGCATACAGATAGTACTCGTATAACTAATAGTTTAATATACCTAACTATAGTGTTTGAAGTCTGAAATATTTCATATTCATGAAATTTTTAATTATTTTTTCCTGGCTTCAATAAAGGTGCAGACATACTGCTGTGGTACATCACAGTTACGATATATGGTTACGTCAATGTTATTTCTCCGGTACCGTATTATGCACTGTACAGCGCATAAATAATATAAAATATATCGTATCGTACACTAACTTATTATTTCGTATACATTTTCGATTTGTTCAATTAATTTAATCGTTAATTAATTAAATACATGCTCATTAATAATATTAATAACAATATATAATAATAATACCTAATAGCTGTATATAAAAAAATCTCGATTAAAAAAAGAAGAAAGATATAGATAATGAAATGACTAACAAAATGTATTTTATATACACAATGACTATAATACAGATATAGTTAATACCAATATAAAACTGTACTTTGTAAAAAAAAAATTGTCCGGAAAAGACCATTTTCCGAAATTTGGAAAATGGAAATTGTATTATTATTATTATCACAAAAATTAACATGTTTACACGAAATATTATGAAATATTTAGTCAATGCTACAAATGAAACAAAAAATAATAGTTATTATTATACTCGTATATTAACATTATATCACACGACGTACCGATACAATATTTTACCGCACGGTGACACAATAATTTTACCATACCGGTATTTCAATGTTGACAGATATCTTAAAATCCTACGTACATAAAGTCCCCCCCCCCTACTTTTCCCGATGGACTCAGAATAAATTGTAAACAATTGTAAATCTTTGGTGAATAATTGTAGATCCAAATTTGGAATTCGTAAATCATCACAAGACTTAAAAAGTTAAAAACAAGTTGTGGGGAGTTAGATTAACGTATCCTCCTATTTTGTCCCAATGATTACAGTCTAATTGTAAATCTTTTGGAAATAATTTTAAATCTTTGTAAATTGTCGAAAAACTTGGGAACTTCAAAATAAGTTGGAAGTCAAATGCGTGTAGACACCCATTCTCTCCTCTTAATTATCTGATTGATTCCGGACAAATTGTAAACAATCTTAAATCCTTTATAAATAATTATAAATTCAACTTTGGAATTTTTAAATCTTTAAAAAACTTAAAAAGTTAAAAACATGTTGATGAGAAGTGGAAGATTCATATTTTCTCCCTCAACATTATTCGATTGACTCCTATTTGTTTAAAAACATTGTAAGTCCTTGTATATTATGTACAATAAATTAGTATGGTATATGTATACTATAGTTATTTTATTTACAATGGTGTGTTTTTTCGTTTTTGTTTATATAAGTATATACACAATCGTATATTATCGATTATGCGTATAGTTTATATATTATATACCTACATTTAATTATCAATTATTTGTGTCCGTAAAGTTGGCCACTCGGAGTTGACCGTCTGACTTTAAATTTAAATTTGTGAGTTCAAATTCATAATTTGTAAATCAAGCCTATTTCAGTTATCCCAAAAAACATATATCGTCACTAACTTCGCGGAATTTGGAACTTTTAACTATACCAATTTTCATAAGTAATTTATAGGTATTTGTATGCCCAAACTCACAAATTTTAAATCATTCTTTCTTCAATTATCCCTAAAAGTTACGATCATTCAGCTAAAAGTCATAATATGTAAACACTATACCTACTAAATTTTTTTTTTTCTGAGCGGAGTGTAATTTATTATTTTTTTTTTGTCTCAAAAGTACCAACTAGATATGGATTATAAAATATCAACAATATTCTATATTAGTATACAATATATATTTATTTAAGTCTACTTAAGATAATGTAACCATTTTTATTTTTCAAAACGGGACAGACAGGACAGGCTCTAAGATATATTAGTGGGGGGAGGGGGTGTTTCAAAAAAAGATTAATAAGTAAAATAAGGTCATTTCACTTTTTTCTGAATGTCCGAAAAATTCCGAACTAATGCCGACTGACGACCTTAATTAAGCAAAAATTGATGAATAATTGCTAACTCGACTTAAATTTTTCCGACTGATTTTTTACCCCAAAAATTCACCCTAGAGACAGGTGACTTTTATTGGGAGTACACATATTATTTTATTACACAATTATTAAATTAAAACATACATTAAGTACTATTTGAATATTTAAATTATTATTTATTTAAGAATTAATACGTATATTTTGTTGAAGAACAAATTTCTTTTAGTAAAACTGGTGATGATTTCAGGAAATTATAATATTCTTGACATGATTTATTAATATTTACTTTAGTAACTAATATTAGTTTGGGAGTTATAGTCAAATAATTTACAACAATGTCTATAATGTTTCGTCTGGTTGTTATTTAAATTCTAAAATTTTTACTTGTATGTCTTCATAAGGTAAAAAGTAACGCACTAAGACTGAAAATATTTCAATATTCCCATATGATTCAAAGCATCAGTGAAAATAAAAATCAATTTAGACTTACTTAGATGTTCTTTAAATTCAGTTATTGCCGCGTGCGTTATTACATTTGTAATAACAGATTGTGTTTTGGTCCATGCACACCTGAACTTAGGTTCAAAACAAGACTGAATTAATTGAGAAGAACGATCGTTAGAGCGAAAACTATGGTTTTCTTGCACCATGCGATAAGCTCAAACACCTTCCGACTCTACAACTTCAAGGTCTTTCGACTTACGTTGGCGTGTCAGTCTTTTAAAAAAAAACCTAGCAACGAAGATCTCGATGCATCAGCAAAGTCAGCATTTTCATGTTTATCTGACATTAAATGTTGCTCTACATCACTTTCACCTCTCCATGCGATACACTGAATTCTGTAAGGTACTTCTCACATCTTACATCTGTGGGAGTGTTTCTTTGTTTTATAAACGGGTATTTAGCTTGTAAATTAGTATTAAATATACATTTGCTTTTAGGCGTTATAAAATATTATAATAGTAAGATAAATTAATTTATTTAAAGGGATTGAGTTAGGTCGGTCGACAATTAATATTCTGGAGTAGTATGTGGATGATATTGCACTATTGGGAAGGAATAAAGAGATGATAACAAAAATGGGAAAATCACTTATAAAGGCTGCTGAGAAAGTGAGACTAAAGATTAATGAAAAAAAAAAAAACGGAGTACATGGTGATCAATCGGAAAAATGGGAATCAAATGCAAGAAGAAGCCATTGAAGTGGAAAAATACAGATTTAAAAGAGTAGACCAGTTCAAGTACCTAGGGTTGATTATAACCCAAGATAACGACATAAAAACAAAAATATTAATGCGATTACAATCAGCAAATAAATTTTTCTATGGACTAAATAAAATTTTCAGATCAAGATCAATCTTGAAGAACTTAAAAGTATGGATGTACTTAACTTTGTTAAGACCAATTGCCCTTTATTATAGATCAGAAACATGACCGTTGAGAAAAATGGAAGAACAGAGGATGGCAGTGTTTGAGAGAAAAGTACTCAGGAAAATACACAGGAAAAAATAAATATTTTAAAATTAAATCAAACCATAAATTTATTTTGCCACTTTCTAGAGATATCTGAAATATCCCACGTTCTTTTTCTGATATTTCCACATTTAAGTTTGCCAATAACAATAAAACCTAAATAAAAATATTAATTTTTATTTTTTATAATTTATTTTTAAATAATCGATAAGATTGTCTATTTATACGTGACTATAACTTTTTGATAAATTTTAATTTTAAACAATTTTGAAGCAAGGATAGGATTTTACTATACATTTTTAAAACTTGAATAAAAACGAGTTTTTACAGCAATATTAAATAAATATATAATATATTAATATATTATATATAATTAATATAATATAAATAGATTAGGTTTAAATTACCTATGCTATAAATATAGGTAATATTATAAAATGTTTATTATTTTACGCATTTAACGGTTATTTTAACTTTTTTCAGAAATATTTATATTATGTAGTATTATGAATACGAATATTATACACCTTTATAAATAAATATTAATTAAAGAAGTAATATTTTGAAATATATTATGTACTAATAAATAACACGTAGTGTACCCTCCACTACATCACTGTACAGTGTACCTACTATAGTAGTAGGTAGTAGGCTGCAGCTAGTTGCTACCAGAAAACATAAATTCATTATGATATAATAATATATTGTTAATATTATTGTAAATAATATAATAATATATTTATTTTACCCGGGGGGATAGGGTAAAAATATCGCCACGGTTACCTCATGTCTGCTTCGTAGAAGTCGACTAATTATTGAAGTTGCGTCAGGTCGATAATTGCATCTGGCGTAAAATTTATCAAAATAGTATGAGGAGTCCTAAAAAGTATATAAGCAATTTCAAATAAAATAAAACCCAAATCCACAAAAAATTTAACTTTTTATTATAAGCAAATACAGTATTTCGGCAACAACGTCATCTTCAGTGCAAAACACAGACTGCACACACACACTGAAGATGACAACGTTGTTGCCGAAATACTGTATTTGCTTATAATAAAAAGTTAAATTTTTTGTGGATTTGGGTTTTATTTTATTTGAAATAAATTATCCACAAGTACTCAAATATTAATACATTATTAAAATCATTCAACTCGTATAATACTGTATAAAAACATTAAAAACTAATGGTTATATGACGTGGAAAACGGATTTATATATGTATATCAATAAATTTATTAGAATAAGCTATTTTTGAAATCTGACAAGAAATATATTATGCGCGATTTATATCATTCTTATTAAAACAACACCAATTTTATTTTGCGTATTTTTTACTTTTTCAACTTTTTTCTGCATATTTAATGCACATTATTGCGTTTTACTTATATTTTCACGTGTGAGCTACAAAAATATGTGAAATTACGTTTTTGAATACTTATACTAAATATTTTTGAATCACGAGTACCTACACATTTCCCAGTGTATAATAGTATAGATTTTATCCGAAAAGAAATGTGCACGATTTATATCATTTTTATTAAATTAACACCTATATTTTTAACTATTTTTTTTTAACTTTTTTACAGATTTAACGCATGTTTGGAAATTTTAAACGCATATTTTGGATTATGCTATAGTATTTTTAAATGCATTTTTTGAGCGTTTTTTGTGCCTTTATAAATCTGTTCCCAAGTATAAGGGTGCTCTCCAAAATATTAAAATAATAAAATAATAATAGAGACGCTCGCTATCCATTCTTAATTCGAGCGAAAGTAAACGAAAAAAAAAAAAATAATAATAAATCATTATATTATATTGTATATAAATGATATGTTTCATTATTTCTCATTGTATTTTAGTTTATATTGATTATTGATACATCTAGTTACGAGTTTGTTGATTTGGTTACCAGGGCGATAGATATTATTCATTTTGCTTTATGACATTCTTAGATTATTATTGTTTAGAATACGTTTAGAAATTACAAATTTAGCACGCTTGCAGAATGGACTTTTCTAACTTATTTGTTTTCATCATTATCGTGAAATATAATATTTATAGATATAACATAACCTATATTACTATGTGATGACAAAAAAAATATAAACACACATATATACCTCCCAATACTCATATTATTTATTATATTATAATACATATAATATAAGAGAGAGAAATAGGGAATCCCTAAAGTGTACACCTGTAGAATGTTAAAAAATTTTTAAATATATTTTAGTTTTTTTTTTTTAATACAATTAAAGTAATTCTTTTTCATTATAATTTTTTTTTTTTTTTTTGTTGCCGTTTTCGATACCAATTTTGTTTTTTATTTTTTCCCCATTGATTTTTATAATACGTAATTATGATAAAATCTAGTGTTTTCGTCCCGACACACAACGTGTTCCCGTATAGATTGTGTTATAAATTTATATATATATATTATAGTATTTCCATTGACTATGTATATACGAGACCGTACAGTGGACATAACTGACGTACAGCATATGTCGCGGTTCTTCATTAGGCAATAATTTCCTCAGAATTCATTGGTACCTACTTATAATACTTATAATATTTTTTTTTTTTTTTTTAATTTCGTGTTTTGAATGTTTTGCATTCTCAATATGAAACACTGTATGAATTGTGTTAAAATTATATAATTATCATTTTTATAGTAGTCAGATTATAAATCAACCTGAAAACACACACACTCGTGAGCTACTATTGTTATGTAATACCATAAAATTTGTTAGTCATTTTTATTGTAAAATGTAAATGCATAAGAATACCGATTCTTCACGTACCTATTTTAATTGTGTTTCCTGTATGAAATAATGTTTTAACGTTTTAAGTATAATAGTGTTTGATTATGTAACAATAACTACATCGCACGAATATTAACAGTAAAACTCGGTATTTATGAATTTTGTAAACGTATACGTTTGGCATGTATTTTTCCTTAAAGTACGCATATTATACATTGTAAACTTTTTCTCCTTATTCACGTTTCTGTAGACATGGATATGCTGTTTGGTGGTGTTCCATGTGACTATTATACGGGTATGATGAAAAAACTAAAAATTATATTGTAGCCTCGACTAATGTTTAAAAAAATATACTATATAGGTATGTACGATATCTTATTTTTAATAAGTTATAGTTGTGGACATAAATAAATTCGGTAAAATGCATAACGCTATAACACATTTTCTATATAGTATACTGTTATTATTTTTGTGCAATGTGCATTATATTTTTAGTTAATTTGTAACCATAAATCAGTGGTGTATTTAGAATTTCGCATTGGTATATTGTATAGGTAGATAAAATAATGGATGACGAGAACTTGCCTTTTACAAGTGTGTCATCTAATTGGTAAGTACTTAAAAAAAAGTGATTTTCTTATGTTTTTCATCAAGGCCGTCCTTTGAGGAGGACGTTGAAGAAGGTGGGTGGGGGGGGGGTGTCAACTCCTCCTCAACTCGAAAAAAAAAGTCGGGAAAATTATTTTTGCTTAGGTATTCATTTTTTAGAAGTTGTAATACATCGGTGAATTTATGTTAATAGTCGACATTTAGTCGATAACCACCCCCTCCCACAATATTTTTTCAAAATGGCCCCGGTTTTGGTATGTGTATAAAGGAAAACTATACCGAAAATTAGGGAAAATTGTAATAAATCGAAAAATAATAAAGCCAGGCATAATCAATTTGTACTAAATATGAACTGCGTATAGCTCTTTATTATAATAACGTATTTACCAGCCTTTGGGAAATTTATAAAAATCAATTAGTAACCTAAAATTTTAAGGGATATTTATACTATTATCATTTATTTCCTCATCTCAAATTTTACTTTTTATTTTGAAGTTCTACTACACATACATTTTCATCAAAAGCCACGAGTCGGTGATTAATAGTGTTAATTTAATTTAGTGGTAAAATTCAATAAATGTAGTTCAAGCACCAATATATATCTACTTATATAAAAATATAAATTATTTTAAGTTGGTTCAATCATATAGCGAATGGAATAGAAAAAAAAAAAATGTTCATCATCAATTTATACCAATAAAAATAATGGAATCTCGTCAGAATAAGTAATCTTCCATTTTCCACATTTTTCTGTTCACGGAAAAATTGCAAAACAGTTCACGGGCGAAGATCGGTAATTCAGCTAGTATTTTATATTATTATTATTATTTTTATTTATTTGTTATTATATTTACATATATTTGAATATTACATCATTACTTACTCTCGTTGTTTATTATTAATTATTATAATTACGTAATATTTTAAATATATACAATTATAAATTAAAATGTAACAATTTAATAAGAATATACCTATTGGTTTTTCTCAAAGTCTGCAGTTTGTTATTAGGTACTTGATAAAATTATAAAAGTTGATATAACTGAATATTTGATTTGTACAAGTATATGTTTTATGTGTTCCCAAGTTGATCTCGTGTATCTCATACCTTCTTCTGTCTTTTCTACAAATTTTCTACACTACTTGTCCACAACACATTGCAATAACAATATCTTCCTCATCAGGTGGTGAGCTTGACATGTTTATTTAAGATAATATTAAAAATAACTATAATACGGTATAGAAGAGTCATTATCAGATAATGATAACATTAAAATAATAATGATACGTTTGACTGATTGGAAAGAGCTTTTCCTAGTATTTATTTTTTTACTGATATGTCGCATACGGAATGCGACAGAACTTCATTGGACTGGACTAAACGGATCCATATTGTATTCGTTCCTTAATCCCCAACGGATTGTTAACAATTGACGTTAACGACGGACAGGGCAACCACTATACCGAATGCGTTGTAGTTTATTACGGCGTATTGTATATTATATTTAAAATTTTTTTTTTTTTTTTTGGAAATTTCCTAATTCTTCCCCAAAAAATACCATTATATTAATAAATAATAATATACCTATATTTAAAAAATGTGGTTAATTGCGTGGAAACGCGATTGCTTCCCGTGTTATTAGCTATGTGAAAAATGTTTATTGTAATTTATTAACGAATTTAATTACCTACTGCTATAGTCATGGTGTTGTTACGTAATGTTATAATATTATTTTAAACAAAAACGTCGAACGTTCCGGCGAAACCCAACTCAAATCGCGAGTATAGGTAGGTATATATTGCGTTACATTAATCGATCGTAGGAAATAAAATCCATAAAACTGGGAATACTGATGCAGTAAATTAATGAGTTTCACGTCCTAGATATCCTATACTGAATACGTTTCGTTTTATATATATATATTTTTTTTTTTTTGAAAACAATAGAGTGATATTGTATTTATTCCGTTATTTTCTGCATTCATCTGCAGTGCACATATATGTGCAAATAATATTATATACACAGACGACAATGAGAAAGTTAATAAGTACTGATTATTGACTATCGCTTCTTTTATTGTAGGTCGTATAATAATACGTATATTATTGTCATATCGATCGGTCAAGAAATTCACATCTCTTAGATTATAATACTCGTATGTATATATAAACGTTTGAGAAATCGGAACGTGTCGCGTTTATACCGAAATCGTAAGGTAAAACACGGTGTCTATATATTATTATATAATATATATGGCAGTTATTAGATACAAAAAAAAAAAAAAAAATGATTACGCGTGAATAATAAACTGAAATATGAAACGAAGGTTACATACGCTCTATATAGTATCTAATTAATCATATATATATATATATATATATGTCTAAATAATCAGGTTCAATGAAACTTGAATGAGATCATAAGTATATAATAATACGCGCTTATAATATAACGTCAGATATGGAAGTCGATATTTGATTTTTTTTTTTTTGTTCATTTTATTCATATTTTCGTTTGAACTAGTCTAAACATTGCAACATATCGTATTGTACGTAATCATTTTGTACATAACACCTATTTTTTTCGGGTCCGATAAATGGAAGGAATTGAGTCCTTCCGTTCGAATAAAAAAAAAAAAAAAAAAAAAACTCCCGTTACGTTGTTGTAGGGTCTCGGGTCTCTGCAATGTATGTCGTATATCTCACGTTACACATATTTTTAACAAA
The DNA here is from genome assembly GCA_025469235.1 of Pemphigus obesinymphae. NCBI lineage: Eukaryota > Metazoa > Arthropoda > Insecta > Hemiptera > Aphididae > Pemphigus > Pemphigus obesinymphae. Next base: position 34,726 of record JAIPRL010002112.1, on the reverse strand, counting down.
TATATAGCATAATATTAAACAGGTATAGGTAGTATAAATTTATGAACTACCTATGTCGTTTACGAATTTCAATTATCCAACACAAAAATCGATCACGAGACACGACGAATAAGTTTAAATCTTAATATTACCTACCTATATATTATATAGTTATATAAAACTTCAGCCGTTCGCAGGACCTCCGCTATCTACGTTATATCGATATAATACTGCCCTTGTCCATTTTCCACCTGTAACTCCCACTATCATTTCTGCCATTAGTATCGCCGATTTTTTTTATACGCGATTACTTGTATTTTTCATACCGTATATATTTTCATGTTTTGCCTATTTCTTTAGAGTTTTCTCCCGTATTGTTTTTTAACCACGTTGTGCTATATATATATATATATTTTTTTTTTTAATTGTAAATAAACGAGCTACAAATTCCTTCCTAATACACTTTTGGTAGTGTTTGGATTCTCAATTAATTTTATAATCGATTTTAGATAACCCCCTGACATCTGGACCATCCACACTTTTCTTACTTATTCGTACGTTAATTATGGATCTGGAAACAACATAAAGCATCTAGTAAAATGTTTATGGACTCCGAGTCACGTGGCCCGTGGGCATTGAGAGCAACGAAAAGCTGATTTCTTAGTCAAATCAATCACGATTTTCCAAAATTGGCCATTAATAAGAAATCATTTTTCTGATTTAGTCCTTTCTTTCCATACGCTCATTAGAAACGCATGGAATTACCAATAGTCGTCGCGTATTACGATAGCCAGTTTGTAAAACCGACAATTGTCTTGATATTCCTGAATTTTCTTAGTTCAACAGTTCTAATTAGCCCTTTGAGTTGTATATTATTTCTATCTCCAGCCATAGGTTTTGTCATAAACATTTTCCTATCGTAACGCATTTAATCTCAGTTTAAATTCATCTCCTTTCTGCTCTCGTCATGATGAGGTATGTGACGTTAATTACAATATATACTTTTTCATTGTCTTTCTTTATCCTATTAAACTGCCTCTCCTCTTCTGATCAAAATTATTCGTAATTGTATTCTTTTTCTCCTATATATAGGGTATAATTATATATTATAGAGTTCTCTAATTAGTTTTATTTTTATTTTAGTAAATATTTATATGTATAAATTTATTTTAATTGTTTTATTCTATTTTTATAATTGTTAAGCTCAATTATATTTGTCGTACGAAAGCTTTTAAAAATAAAAATAAAATAAACGTACAATAAAAGAGACTAGGTATATTATTATGCAGTTTAATCTTAATGATATTAAGCAAAATATATAACACGTTTTATTGTCTTATTAAAACTCAAATGTGCGATTAAAGTTGTTATTTATTAGATTTGTTATCGTTTTATTTTTTTGTGTGTACATTATAATTTATAATAATCACCACTGCTTCGGTATAATATATTGTGCAGCATGTTTTCGTAATAATTACAACTTATGAAAACGACGTCGTAGTTTTTAACGGCACTGCAGACCTATTGTCTCAAGGCTTTTTTCGTCTCTAACACCTTTCACCACCACCGACTAAAATGTATTTAAACGCGAGGTGAAATATAAATAAAACGTCAATGTTCTGCGAGAATAAACCATTATAAGATTGTTCGTCACGTATTATAGTTTATTGTACATTAATTTTGTTCTCCAAATCGTCTAAAACCTAAAACATAATTTAACCCGCCCGACTAATACCTGAAAAACGTAATAGCACTCTATACAAAAATACGAAAAAATGCCTAACTATTAGAATATATTTTACTCGAAACATCACTTCTCCGATCTCAGCTGACTATATATTATACTTATCGATTAATGAATCTACATTTGTATAGTAAACCTATAGTAGTGTAAACCTTTTACAATATACACTGTTGGAATTCAAAATAACCAGTTCGCGGTTTGGTCAAACGGCGACGGGACCTTAGCCGATAAAAACACCAATAATTTCGTGTACCTAATACAAAAAATTTCCAAAAAAGCAGTATAGCATTTAAATACACTAATATAGATATCACACAGGAAAGGAAATAATTGGTAGGTAGGTAGTTAAAACTTACAATAGTATATGAAATATATTGTGTGTCACATTACAGGCTATTTAACACATTATTGTAAATATAATTATAAACATTATTTGAAAATATTTTCAACCGTCAAATTTTTGACATTTTCCTAAAACTGTCCAATGTGGATTTTTTTTTTAAATAAAGTCTGTACGAACTACACAGAAATAACGCAAACGCATGAGAAACAAAGCAATAATGGAACACCTGTACGGGGTGCAGGTTGACCGCAAAATGTTGGTTTTTATTATTTTTTCGTTAAATTATTCGTGTAAAAGTAACCACAATGTACGTATACCGTTGTAGGACCAATATACCCGTGCATATACTTACACACGCGATCGCGCGCGTCAAAAAAGGGTAACGTTAATCAATTAGGCATAAACGCGCGCAGTCCAATAATGGGTTTTGAAACCCTGTCATTATATCGTATATTTATTTGTGTGCATATACAGGGTGATTATTATTCATTGTTATACAGATTGTGGCGTATTTTCCATTTTTTTTTTCTTGGGGGAGAGTCTAAATAATATATTGAAAACCAATCATTTATATGCAGTGATGGGTAAGTTACTTTTAAAAAGTAACCGAGTTACGTTACTAGTTATAAAAATCTAAAGGTAACTATAGATTACTTTTTCGTTACTTAAATACAAAAGTAATAGCGTTATAATAATTTTTAAATTCAAAAGTAACTATACCTATAGTTACAAGGACGTTTTTTTCAATATTTTGAAATATGTAAAAATGAAAATAATAAAATAAAATGCCAAAAATATCTTTATTTTTTTCTGATAGTCGTCAGTCGAATATTATCAAATTCAATATCACGCCTACTCCAACATATTATTATAAAATCATACAATCGTTAAAATATCTACTTTCGCAGATATGATGGGTCATCGGCAATTTTAGACGAATTTATTAGAATAAATTGTATTCTTTATTTATAAATACGCGTTATTTTACTGTAATTTTAATTACAGATAACTAACGTAGCTACTCTTACGTTACTATAAAAATTAAATAACGAAGATACTATAACGTTACTCGAAAAAGTAACTACGTTACAGTAACGAGTATCGTCCGTTACGTTACTACCCAACACGATTTATATATAATCTTGACATATTTAATTATCTTTAGGGTCAAAATAGACAATAAGAACTGTTATTAGACTGTTGTTATGGGGAGGGGGTTTGTGGGGAGTCTAATCACTATTTTGGTAAATGATGTACCTACTTCTTCAGAATATTTCATTAGAATTTTGAACTTTTCGAAATTTTTAGATTTAATGCACTTAATTTTGATATTTTTGGAAAATATTTTGCTTCACAATGAAAAAAATTTATCATTAAGCATAAATAAATACGAGTGTTAAAATTTTTTTTCAACATTAAATATTTTTATATTCATACGCTTTTCTTAATTTCCTAATAGTAATATGAAAAACTGTACAGTATGAGAGGGTTTTTTATTTTTAGGTTATTTAAAGTTAAGAATATTTTAAGATTAATATTTAGGTGTATGTAATACGTATACCCGACGAAAAGGTTAACAGTCTTTGGCAAAAATAGAATACAGGATAGTTTATGAGAGTTATAAATTATAATATTAAAACATTAATTTGGTATACTTTTAAGTTTTAATTAATATATTTTCTTTAAATTTTAAAGCTGATTATTTCTTGGTTTGGAAATAAACGATAAAAGTAACTATAAGAACCACAGCCTAGTTATAATAATATAGTTTATTTAAAAGAAAAGTAAATCAATAAATTTTTCATGTAAAAAATTATTTCAAAATAGTGTTTTGATTTAGGTGATAGAAGCTGCTATATTGTCCCTTGGGTTCTTGGACAGGATATAGCTTAATACTATTATTTTATATTTGAAAGCCAGTATAAACCTTATTCCACTATTCTATGTACAAGTAATATTACGTGTAATACTTATATGTTAACTATATATCTGTTACCTACTATGGACAACATATCGTTTTATTCTTATAAATAAATTATCATTATTATTATATTGTATTCCAAAAATTATTAAGAACAAAGTTCGGCATGTATATACATGACCAAACCAAACATTTAAATTAAATTTTTTATGATGCAAACAATATCATACCTATAATTTTACTAGTATAGACTATAGTATGAAAATAAAAAGTGAAAACAATATTTTACAAATTGTTATCGCAGTAGGTACACAACTAGCATATTATTTAAACATTTTTTTAATAATAAAATAAGAGATAAATATAAAAAAACCTTATACCTTATAAAGATTCTGAGCGTAGCGAGATATATTATAATAGAATATATTGATTTTATATAATGATGTTTATTTTTTATTTTCATTTTTCTGTGAGCAATTTTTCATGTAGAAGGAACTCTTCATGTTTTGGTGGAGAATTCCTTCTAGTTGGTTTTTTTGAGCGGTAATTTTTAAATTTTCTCAGTAGTTTCCTTGAGCACAAAGAAAATCTTCCATTTATACGGTGTAAGTATGCCATTTTTAAATAACAGAATAACAAATACACATTTTTTTTTTTTTTCTATATGCATAAATCGATATTCCAAAATCCGTTTGAGATTGATTTCGAATTTGAATTCGGAATTTATATTTATTTTTGAAAACCTAAACACTTACAATGATTTACAGTCCAACTCATGGTAAAACAGCATATTTTTTTCTTTTATTTTTTTTTTTTATATATTTTTATACGACGAAATTTTCGTTATTGAATAAAATCACCCTGTATATATGTGTAATGTGTATGTGTCTAATGTGAACACGTGCATAATAATTACGTATTATTATTGTTAGCGCCGTCGTCGTCGCCGCCGCCGCCGCCGCCGCCGCTGTTATGCTGGCGCGCGTACAGGTGGAACGTTTGCATGAGCCTCTCGTGTAGTCAATTTGTTAGGCGTGTACAAAGTCACCCTCGAGAGTCGCACCCGTCCGAAGTTCTCTTATCCGTGACCATGTCTAAATCGTGTCCGGGACCGAGTAAAACGTTCTGAATCAATTGTAATTTTTGTGCTTATTATTATTATTATTATTTTTTTTTTATTGTTTTGGCCGAATGAATTATGATAATATGCAGGTATATAATAATCTTTTGGGAGAATATTCTCGGTAATATTCTCTAAAATGGAGAATTTTCGGTAATTTTCATATATTTTAATCATTTAAAAAATAATTGTATAGAACACTTTTACTAGAAGAATGAATTTCAGTATTATTATTGCTAATAAACATCGAGAAAATAATTTAAAAAGCCAGATACAGAGGACATTAGACACTTTACAAATCGGACAGGATAACTACTCTTAAATCTTAGTCCTATATAGATATTATATTGTCTTTGAAATATACAACAAATTCTTATGTTATTTTTATTTTTATTTTTAAGTATTAATCCTTTCAGATCCGATATCCTCTGCGGACATCCATTTTGAATAATTTTACCTATATCATATAGAATTGTTTTAACATATCGAAAGTGCGTGTTTATATTATAAAAGTAAAGCAGATTACGAAAAACATAATCAATTATATAATATTATCACATAAATATAGCATCATAAAAAAACTTATTACTATTTTTTAAATTAAATTTCTGATTGATGTTATTGTTATGGAGGTCGACTGTGGTCGAGTTAGCGAAACGCGTGTTTCGGGGTTTGAGGTCCCCGGTTCGACTCCCAAGTAACAAATTAGAAAGCCAACAAGATTTTTCTCGCTGGTGGCGTCTAGTTTCTGGTGCAAACCGGCCATAATTACAAAACCCGTCCAGTAATTTGGTAGCTATAGCTATCAAAAACCATCTTCGATTCCCCTAGTATGCGAAGCTGCAAACAGCAATCTCAACATATTTTCGACTCTATATCATCGGTAAACCGTTAAAATTAATAACCGATAACTATTTCACTGCATACATTAAAAACAAAGTCAAACAAGAAATTTGCACGAAATGTAATAGATTTTGCTGCATTTGTTATGGAACCTGTTTTTCGAGCAGAACGAAATAATAAGATAACAAACCACCTATCAAGATATCCTTTAGAAGACACCACGGATAATAAGAATCAAGTTTCCTTAGCGGTTTTCACATTATTTGATAGTCGTCTGCATGTAGCACAACGTTTTGATAGATTCTGTAGACAAGTTACGAGAAAGATAAACAGTAATGATAACAGCAACCAGCATAAACAATACTGCAGGTACTATACAGGTATGAAAATGAAGTTCTTGTTTTTATTCAGAAGGAACATAGATTCGAAAAATCTAAAATTGCAATACCGTTTTCTGTAAGACAATCAGTATTTAAACTTCTTCATGATAATTCAGGTCATTTTTATGTTGTTGAAATTTAAGCTAAAATACGTTCAAGATACTGGTGGAGTACCATGCGAGAGGACACAAGATTATACGTTAAAGGTTATGAAAAATGTCAACAGATCAACAGACGCACGACACTGTCGACACTTGTTAACGGTCTGCTTATGGACAACAGCCATTATCCCATCACTTCTTTTGAAATTGTTACTGCTGATCACCTATCTCTAACAGTAAATAAAACAGGCAACTGCTACATACCAGCACATATTTATCATGCCACAGGATACTTCATTGCTAGACCAACATGTACACTACATCGACGGATGATATAATACATACTATTAAAAATGATCTAATTTTCCATTATGTACCACCGTTATTTATATTTCAGATAATACAACACAATTTAGCAGTCATAAATTAAATATGTTCTTGAATAAAAAAAAAATAGGATAACACATTCATTTACACCGTCATATACACCACAAGCAAATATATTAATGTAACAATTTTGGCTGTTCTATCAACATTTGCCCTAGAGTTCTCTGATAACTGGGATCAATATTTACCAAATTGTATTTTATCTATTAACGCTACCAAACAGAGTTTGGCACAATTTTTTCCATTTTTTTTTTTCTATTACACGGTTTTGAAACACCCATATCCACTGGAGAAAATCAATTAGGCACAGTAACCAAGAAATATCTCGTTTGGATTAATTAAAAGAACTGACTGAAGCTCGATTTATAGCTATAAAAAACTTAAAGTTAACTCATATACTTAATATTTTAATATTTTGACCATCAAACGCAACCACAGATGTTTAAACCTAGTGATTTAGTATGGTATGGAATTCGTACTATGAGCATTAGATAATAAATTATCACCTAAACATATAGGTCCTTATGTGATCATCAAACCAGTTGGTATAGTCTGTTATCGCATAACTAAGCCAAAGTCATAAAATTCTAAAGATGAAAAAGTTTTAGGTACACATACAAACTCTCAAACCTTATTATGATCACCCTAACTTAGAAGAACCAAATATACATCTACAAGTTGAAGAGCAGCCAATCCTAAATGTACATCTTAAAGTTGAAAAGTAGCCAATCTCCACTATTCACAACAATCAGGAAAGAAATGAATATGTTGTTGAAACCATAACTGTTAGAGATCACCAAACACATCCTACAACTAGGATACAACTACAGTTACAACTATCCTCCAAAAGAATCAAGCGTCACCTATTTGGTTAAACGACTACATATATTTAAAAATATTGTATTATAAATTATAATGTATAGGTACCTATGTATGTAATCATGTATTGTTTGTTTATGTTATTTATTATTTATTAAAATCTGTTAATCAGTCATGATAAACTTATGATACCTATTTGTTAAAAAAAAAAAATTGTATAGTATTAGTAATTTTTTTTTTTTTTTTTGAAGGGCATGTAAGATAACCATTGCGTTTATCACTATTAAGTTTATTATCACTTTTTGTCAGTTTTAATGGTACCTATACCGAGCACGATACAAGTCGGATCGCATTTTTTAACAATAATACAATAAAAAACGTTAATAACTATTTGTGTTTTAATTTATTAATGCCTGTTAGTTATTTACATCCGTGATAATATAATAATCAACTAATACGAATGGTCAATACTTCATGAGAATATTTTCCGGTAATAATCTTCACGAGAATATTTTCTACTAACATCACTATATACTATACATATATATATATATATAGATTATATCATTATATTATATTACATTATATCATTACATATATACATATTTATACATTTTTAATTTGGAAGGAGAGGGGCAAAAGTAATTTTTTTAATCCTTCCTCCAAATTTCTGGATAACATAGTCAAGAAAAAATCAAATCGATAAAGCAACAAAAAAATAAAGTGAGCAAAAAAAAAAAAAACAAGTAAAAAAAAGCACTTCATACCTATGTGTAATTTGATTTATATAGCCACGTATAATTTACAAAAAAATAAAAAAATTTTATGTGCGTTTCGAATATCACTATAGTCGATACAACAGTCGAATCAAAAATATTTTAAACGCTGTGGATATTTTCATATTATACAGATATTATATTTTCAATTAATAAAAATAATTTTTTCGATATTTATAAATCGTCTGTAAAAATGTAATGACATATTTAAGAATTTTAAATGTTATATATCTGCATATGTTTTTAAGAGTATAATATTATTTAATATAATTCCAAAATGTATGATTAACAAATGTATTTTCTTTAAAAATGACAATTCATATAATATTGACGATTTATAGAAAAAATTTCAATATAATATTTGTTTTTATCATTCCTCGTTTTTATAGCTCTCTTGATAATTTGTCGTCACATATCTTTTCTAAAGCGTTTTGAACAGGTAATTTTCATATTCGTGTACATTCGTATTGATGTTATGTGAGATATAAACCGTCATTCGAGTGAATATGAATTAGCAATTATTGTATTGCCCACATGGTCCACATTCATGTGTTTATTATATATTATATGTACATAATATGTTATTAATTATTATATAACGCATATGTATATCATACAAAATTATAATTTATAATTTTCGTTTGTCTTTTATTAAAAAAAATTATCTGGTAAAAACACAGAAGTATAATGAATTTAGATGGGTTTTCAAAATTAAAATTGAACAAATTGAACACCACTAATTAATGGAAATTCCAAAATCTTTTAGCGCTTGAAAAGTTCACTGTCGAAGACCTTATAGGCCTTAACAAGAACTGCACTATATTATACGAGTAAGCGTACCAAATGATACTAATATTTTTTTATAAAATTTCAGTTTTAAAATAGTTGTATTTAAGTATATTTTACAGTATTTTTAGTAATTTTCTAAAAAAAAAAAAAAAAACGGTAAAACAATAGGTACCTACCTATTTTAATAATAGTATAATATTATAATATGATCTTTAATTGTTTTTTTTTAAATAGAAAATTGAAATAACTGAGTGATTTACTTAATTATTTTTTTAGTTTTTATGGATTACTATAAAAATTACAATATTATTGCGTGATGTTAATGTATCATGAAATAATTAATTCAGGGTAATTAAATTTCCATTTGGAATTTTCGTATAATATACGGTTATTTAGAGATGATCAGTACCTACCTTAAGTATCAAGTAATTATATACAAGATTCAGTTATTTAAATTAATTTATGTTCTTTTTATAAACATAAAAACTAACCTATTTAGTTATTAAATAAAAGTCACTAATTGATTAGGCAATAATTAGGTACCGTCATTCTTCAAATATAATATTAACCACACACATATATATTATATATATTGTTTTTTCAATTTTTATGAAAAATATGTTGTCATTTCATCTAAAACTATAAGATAGAACGTACTCGTATCTAATGATCAATTGTATTTTATTTTCTAAAGTTTATCAATGGATTATATTTATATCTATACCTGTCAAAAATTAAATACGTTATATCACACACCCGCTTTTTAATAGGGGTTTTGTATAGGCAAATTTGATGACATTTTAAGAAAAATGGAAATCTAACAATTTAAAAATATTTCAATATATTTTATAAGTAATTTAAAAAAAAACTCTGTGTTAGTACCTATTTAAATTATTATGTAACGCGTAATTTATTTAAAAAACGTGTATTACATGAACATAAAAATCTGGGCTACAATCAAAATAAAAACAATAAAATTTGTTACTACATAGAAGAGAACCTAATCCATGACGTAGTGTTTTCATTTTTTTCTTCGTTTGTCTCCATTTTGTATTATAAATGTCTAAATAAAATTTAAAAATGTCCGAGTTTAACAGTTAATTACTTAATTCAAAATAACTCCATAAAAAAAAAAAAAATAAAAACATTACATCACAAATTTAGTTCTTCTTTATGTGATAATATACAATATTGGTTATTTCATTGTGATTGTAGCGTAAAAGTCTGTTATTTTGTATGGCATCCTAAGATTATTTTAGATCCTTAGAGTGTGTTTTAGTGAACGAAAACTAGAACGGTCAGCTTCGTCATATTTTACGTGATTTTTATACAATGTTAAAAATGAATCATTGGTATGGTTACAACCGGTTTAGATGCAGATTCCTCTCCAACACATAATCATATTATATCACATAACATACATATTGGAATTTTTTGAAATTAATTTTACATCTGATGTGAGGTAGGTATACCATTATACAAATTTGGTTTTATACTTTTAGCGTACCTGTACGCGTAACTCGTATATGAAAATCTGTTTAAAAAAAAAAAAAAAAAATGCACATGTCATATTATGTATAAATACGATAGTGGCTTTACCCACGAATTTCAGCGATCCCGAGAGCAGAACAGCTGTTGCGGTTGAACGCATAGATATATTACGATTATGATACGGTGGGAGGGGGAGGAGGGGGCGAAGCCGGTCCAACAGACCATGAACCGTTAATTGACGTGAAAAAAACGCGGTTTATACCTATACTTATTATATTAGCCATATGAAAAAAAAAAAAAAAACCCTCCGAAAATTGGTCGCTTTTTTAATCCTTCCGTATAATTGACTTTAATATAAAATGTAGGCGTACCGGAAGCGTGAAAGGCATGCCAACAACACGGCGGCCACACATATCCATCATCGAAATTATTGTTATTAAACGGCACAGGGTGGTTTACCCCACGGCCCATTCGCAATGTGCCAGCGCGCGTCTGCGACGATTTACCGTTCTCGTATATTATTATACGCGAGTTTATCCGAAATCTCTTTGTTGTACGCGATCGGGTATTGTCTGTAAATTAACACTCGTTATTACATAATAGGCACACCCTGTACCCATACGTAATTGTGCGCTGTATCAGTCTATATATCCATCTCGATCAAAGGGCGTATAATGTATAATATATACTACGTGTGCGTAGGTGTGTGTGTTCGTTAATCGAATTTGGGGGGGGGGGGGAGGAAATGGCATCCTAGAATTTTGTCATACCTCCTCGTCCAAATCGTTCCAAAAAAACGCATCTTTACGAAAATCATGAACTTTTATAAATTAAAAATATAATACGTATAGCTACTTTATAACATTGGAAATATATTGTGTACTATCAGCGGCGGATATGTGAGTCGCTTTGGGAGGGTGGGGGGGGGGAATTAATTAAAATATGCAAAAAATATGCAAAAAATAAAACCTACACCTACGGTATAAGTGCATTATATAAAAACCTCTCATGACTATTTTTGCAGATGAGTTACCCCCTCCCTCGTAGGTCCACACCTGGTACTATCGTTATCGAATATATACGTATTGTTGAGGTCTTGGGTTCGATTCCAAGTCCGACAATAAATATTTTTTATCCAATTTTCGTGCAGGGGAGACCACCGAGTACAGTTGTAACACGGGGTAAGATGTGACATGGGCGTAAAGTTCATCAAGGATTGTTTCCATAAAGTACTAATAGATGTCGTTAGATTTTCGTGAATAAAAATTACCATATGTTTATTGTTATTAAGAGGACGTCGTCGCACCCGCATGTGCTGTCTCTATATATCTAATGGGCAATATAGTAAAATATTACTCTACGCAAAACAATAAATGTAGTGTCTACGTTGATATTAGAGTTAAAACACTTGTTACCAATTTTAGAAAGGAGAATATTTTCTAAAAAATTACCTATTCTTTTTGTAAAATATTGTTTATCGAAGTAGTTACAGCGTTTTAAAAATAGGAAAACTTAAAACTCTGTAACTTCTTTGATACAAAATATTTTACATAGAGTATATATCATTTTCTAGAAAATATATTTTGAAAATTGGTAATAGGTGTTTTCACTCTAATTTTTACTTAAACACCACTCTTAACAGACAGAATCGTGTTATCGCGACTATAATCAAAAATTTGATTTTAATACTGAAAGGTGAAAATAATTTGTCATTTTAATTTTTAGCCTGTCATTACAGTTATAAAACCAAATTACACGTTTTAGTTGTACCTACTACTTAAATGCAAATATTGTGTAGATTTTATTGCAATAACAGTCATTAGTGTAAGTATTATACTATTTTTTTAATTATGATAAATATCAAAATAAGGAAGGTTGGAGCTAGTTTAAACTTCATCACTTTAAACAATAGATTTAGTTGATGAAAGTTCCTTTACAAGTTATTCCTAAAAGTTTAATTATTTGTTTTGTTATTAATTATTTTTTTGATGTGTGGGTATGTTATTAATAATAATACTTATGTGCACCTATAAAAACGATTATAATATGTGATACAGAAAACTATTTTATTTTCAATAATTATGTTTTATAAATAAAAGTTTTATTATAACAAAGATTTAATAATGTATATATTATTTGGTACACATAACTCATAACATACATAACTTGAAAAAAAAAACGTTGGTGACAATTATTCCACGAGATACGGCAACACAAATAAATAGTATTACAACTGTACACTAACACAGTAGTATAGTATATGAATTAGCTGTTTATATCCTTTTCAGAATCACTAACACTTGCAATTTTTCAAGATTTTTGAGGAACACAATCGTAAAATAATAACAGTATACATATTTTTATATTGCAAAATATATTAAAAATGACATACATAACAATAAACATTGAAATGGGAAAAAATGAAATTTGTCACGATTTGTTTAATATCCAGTATCTGGTCTTATATGAGAAATAGCTACTCTCATTTTCTCTTCTACAATTAATATTTATCAGCTGTTCACTTTCGCATAATAAATTACGATATTGATAATTATAATAACACATTTTTAGCGTTTTCAGAGATAGTTTTAAACTATAAATTTGAACAGAAATCCGAAATTTCATTTTGAGAGTACCATCCCATGTGAACGTAATGAAGTGTAATTGGTCAATAAACAAAACACAACGGCTTTTGCTTTTTTTTTAATAAACGTTTTAATATTTCATTGATTTTTCAAATTTTGACAGAACACTATCTATACGTTCACGGGGTACCTGCAATGCTCCACAGAACACCGGTTAAGAATCACTGCTCTAACATTATAATACAATATATAAAGAAGCAATATAAACGTGATGCATCTTCATTAAAAAAAAATGAAAAAAAAAAAAAATACAAAATTATATTTGTTTTAAAAAAAAAGTGTACCTACTATAAATAACTACTTACAATCTATTTATTTCAATAATTCGAATTTTGAATAGGTGCGTAAAAAATAAGTAGGTATCCTAAGTGTGAGATTATAGTTAAACCTGTATGAAGGAGTTACGAAGCACTTTTCAAACAATATTAATGAACATAATATTTCGACCACCCAGCTCAAGACTACAACTATTTTTCAAGAGAATAGTTATAAGATATGAAAACTATTAGGTAGTAAATATATGTTATTCTAAAACAAAACAAGTGTAATTTATTGATAAATAATTGAACTGTACCTACATTTGTTAACCAGTGGTCATTAAATTACAATTATTTGATAAAAGAATAATATTATCATAGAACATTATAGAAATGTCACTCAAGGTGATAACAGTTTGTTTACAAAAAACCGAGGACCGGTCATGAAGTTATTATCGAACGTAAAACCGAGGACTCGCCCTGAAGTTAGTAAAGTTAATTCGCTATATATTATATATATGTATATGCAAGTATCTTCAAATCACTGGCTGTTATTTTTAACATCCAAAGTCACCCATTTACTTACACAGCAACATAGGCAGTGTATAGCTTTGATATTATATATAGTGTAGTATTTTCAGTTGTTAAACTGGGTATAATATACAGTAATTAGACGATATTTTAGAAATGTGCACGAATTTCTAAAGAAATCGCTACTTATTCCAGTAGTTTCAACCAAAGTTTAATACCTAGTGAATATTTTTTAGTAAAAAGTTATTACCCTTTGAGTATATATTTGCTATTATTTCTAAGTTTAAGAGGACGTCGTACCTACACATTTCCAAAAAATATACATTAGTATTTTTCATTTTAATCAACTTGCAAAAATGTTATAAATACGAAATAAAAAACCAATTATAGCTTTATAGTAACATTATCTAGTACTCTACGTAACCTTTTTTTTTTTTTTGGTATATTCAGTTTTAAAGACTTATAGTTATTTAAAAAAACCAAATAAATAAATTTTTAACGACTCATAAAACGCGTAAAAATGCACATATGTATAAAAAATCGGCTACGTTAGGCGCTATATAATTTTGTTTTCTTTAAAATATTTTTTATTTCATCTTTCTATGATATTCTTAAGTTGATACAAATGACAAATTCGTAAATATGTATTTTTAACAAATATCGTGATTACACGATTATACAAAATGTCATCGACAGAAGACAATTTTTGAATTACTTTAAAAATATATTTAAATATTTTCAAGTTATTGGATATTTATTTTTATTAGCATTTCTTCAAAATTGCCTATACAGAACCCCTTAAAAACCGTGCGTACAACGAAACCTTAAAAATATATCATAAAATAATTTCAATAATTTCTTTGTACTTGAGTATTAGATGTTTAACTAGACTTGTATTATATAATATGTGTGATTTCAAATAATAAAAAACTTATAGATATGCATGGGCACTCATGGGACAAACTTCAACCAGATTTTTAAATCTGCTTATTTTTTTTGCTACTGGTTTCAGTAATAGTCCATCGCCAGGTAATTTACATCAATAATGGGCACTCATATTATATATGTATGATGTACCTAATTATACGTACCTTAACACTTAAATGCGCTACATGAATGAATTTAAATTAAATACATTTATTACTTAATTATAAAGTTGAAATTAATTTTTTATTTTTTTAAAAACTGTTTTCTGAAAGGATTTATAATTTGAAAAAATTATAATATATATAGGTAAATTTTACGTACCTATTCGTTTGTTTATAACTAGGGCTGTGAATTTATAGGAAAGTGCATTTTTTTTTTAGCTGATTACAAAATGTAGCATTTCTAACACAAAATTCGAGTCATGTAACAGCGAATTCAATTTTCAATTTTAGAACTTTCATTTTTTGAAGTTTTTAATTTTTTAAGTAATTTTTTTGTCTTTTTAGGTCATTTTTTAATTTTTTAGTTCATTTTATGATATTTTTTCATCAATTTCTCTCAATGAATATTTTTACACCTATTTTATGAATTACATATTTTATAAATTTACACAGGCTGTATGTATGTCATACTTATATTTTATAAATAATATCCTTGTTTTAAAATATTTTAAACATGCTGTATAATTGTGTAAGTACAGCGTTTTATTTATCACGATTCAAGAAGATAAGGTGATTAGATTTGGAGCATCCTAGTTGGGTCCCGAACACCAGGGGGTAATCACATGTAGTGTACTAGTTGGGTCCTGGATTATTTTAGGTGCTACACTAGTTGGGTCCCGGATTTTTTTTGGTATTACACTAGTTGGGTCCCGGGTTTTTTTTGGTCCTATACTAGTTGAGTTTTTGTAACCCAAGATTTTGTAAAATTAATATCTTATAAATTTTTACCAACACAAAAGTGATTTTTTTTAAATTGTATTTTATATTATATGTATTTTTAATATTTGATTTTTAACACTTAATATTTTTTCATTTGTATTGTATTATATCATATTTTGTAAAATTCTAATCATTTATATTTTTATTATCTCCAGAAAAAAACCCATTTTTAACTATATCTGCCGTCAAAAATAGATCGTAGACAGTCCTAAGTCTGGTAAAATGGAAGGAAAATGTTAGTGTAGTGCAGTATTTACCGAAAAACATTGGGGACCCAACTAGTGTAGTATCTAAAATTATCCGGGACCCAACTAGTATAGATATTTTAATTTTGGGACCCAATATTAGGATGCAGCCATTAGATTATATCAGTAGTGAATTTCGGGAGTATGTAGACATCCGTAAACGATTAGGTACCTACTTATATTGTTGTTTAGTACCTGTTTGATGTTTGTCTTTCGCGAGTAAATTTTTAAAATTTTGATTTTCAGTGCATTGAAAAAAAATTCAAGTGTATATTTCAGTGCATTTTTGGCATTTCAAGTGCATTATATACTGCATTTTTAAGGATTTTAAATGCATTAAATTCACAGCCCTATTTATAACATTACATACTTGTATATACATATAAGTCATAATATTATATAAGACTATGTTGTAAAATAGTATGTATAATGTACGTCATAGGTATGAAAATGTGTAATGTCTATAATATATAATATACATATAGTTTGTATTTAATATATAAAATATGAACTGTCAAAATATCGAAAATAAAACGCTATAAATAATTGAAAAAATTAACTATACACAAAAACTACAAACCGCTAACATACTTATTATTATATTGTGTAACATATATACGGGATGGACACGCAGCAATGTTAACTTGCATACGAGTCCTGCTTATCACAAATGGAATGCACATAATATTATATTATATTGTTTTATGATTATGTAATAATATTGTGCGCGTGTGTGTATTATTATTATTATTACCGAACGCGAGAGAAAGGGTTTGCATAATGGCGGCCGATAGTGAGTATTTTTTATTTTATTTATTTATTTCTTTTTTCTTTTTTTTTTTGCATCTAATCACAGAACCTGTTCCCTCCATTGGTCCATTCCGCCGTACGAGCCTGCGCCTCCGCCGTCGTTGGTGTTCTCTCTCACAGCCGTCGCCTCTCATATTATACTGAATCACGTCCGGCCCGGATTTCCATGCGCCAGTATTCATTCCTACGCACGCACATCGATCGTGATAATATCGTGTACAATAAAAATAACACTAGTAGATAAGAATAATATTATCTAGGGTTCAGATTTTAATGTGTTAAAAACGTAAAACCGAAAAAAAACCGGTCAACAGTCACTCTTTGGTCGTTGGATAGTACCTATAGTATATATTGGTGGACGGATACGTTAAATTTTAAATCAATGTAATAAATCATTTCTTTCGTTGTTAAAACGATTTTGAGCGAACCGTATCGGTGTATACAGGTATAAATGAACATTACTATATATTAGCATTTAAACGGATAATAAAAAACGCGTTGTCAATATATATTATACATTATGATAGCGCTATAATGAATATTTGGTGTAAATTTCAAGTTTCTGTCAGTTTTAAATTTTCCAATTTATAATAATTTTCGGTGGGGGGGGGGGGGGGGAGGAGGTTTGGTAGCTATAAATATTAACATTATTTCACCTATAATATATATATATATATATAGGTCCTATATAGTGATTAGTCGGTAACCATGACTAGTTTATTGTTATTTTCTAATTTATTACATACAACTTTTCGTATCATTTCCCTTATAAAAGGCAGTTTATCATTGCGCTTTTGCAAACTATTCAGAAAATCAAAAAAATTACCGGTATAAAATAACAACTAATATGAATTTCCTGTTAAAAACCTTTAAAAAACAGAAAATTCTTACTATATTTCTGTTACCCGAAAAAGTGTATAAGTGTATCACACACATAAAAAACACATCGTTGTAAAACGAATACATTCGTCGCTACGCTCAGAATATAAAATGCACTTTAAATAATTAAAACTAGGTGCTTTATTTCGATGAATAAAAAAAAACGTCCGAAAAAAGTAATATATGATTTAAAAATTCGAAAACAATGTAAGCACCTACATAAAACTAACCATATATATATATATATATATTTTTTTTTACACGATGAAATAAAATATAAAATTTAAATTTATAATTCGATTTTGGACTCGTTTAATTGAAAAATTAAATAAAGTAATGGAATTAATGAAATTAGTACAAATATATGTATAAATACCTATATATTTATTTTACTTTATTATTTTTACTCACTTTTTAAAGAAAATTAAAAATGAATCTAAAACAAAAATATAACTTTAAAAGCCATGAAAACTGCAAACAATCCATTATTAGAATATTATTGATTGTATTTAAATTATATTGTATATCCAACTTAAAAAGCATAGGTATGTAATCATTCCAAAAATTAAGATTCAAACGTATATTGAATCCTTAACTATTCAAATGATAGGATTATACAGCTATGTACAGTATTGCGTATATTTTGGCATCATAAGAATAGTAATTTATTGATACGATTTGATACATATACCTATAATAGAAAATGTGCAAGATAAAGTAAGTCTCATATATAAAAAAAGTTCTATATTACATTATTGCAAATCATTGTCCGGCTCAAATGATTTATTTGGCGTATAGTTAATTTCGATTATAAGAATTTTTTGATTTTGTTCAATTCTTAAAATGTATTTGTATATAGGTAGGCCTTTATAGGTCTAAGTCTATGAAATAATATGTATCACTTTCAATCGCCCTAAAGGTTCTTCAAAATTACATTATGATATAGGTACCTATACCATAGACGACCATGCAATTATAATATATGATACTTAGTTGCTTGATAATTTATACTTTTGATTTTCTCTATAATTTTTAAAAAGTATGTAAAAACTCACGGAAGATATAGCTAAAATAAATTTTATAAAAATTTTCGTATTAGCCACCGTCCCATTTCGCAGAATTTTTTTTCATTGCCTATATTATGGTATGGTAATTTGAACATTTTCGTCGATAAAATAATATTAAAGAACTTATTACGTTTAGTACTTGAAAACTTTTCAAGTTACATACACAATATATCTTCGAGTGTATTGGATTTTCAGCTTTCTTTATACGTGATAAGTGTATAAAAGTAAATTACTAAAACTGGTATTTAAGTAAATCGACGGTTGAAACGCTGATTTTCGTAACCTTCGCTTGATTGAAAAACAGATTATAATGAAATATGAAATGTAATAAATTAACCAATTTGTATAGCCCTCAATGCAGATTTTACTTTAGAATTTAAATAATTTAATATTATTAAATATCTACATTATTAGTCAAATTATGGGGAGGAGGGGTCAGGCCGATTGACTGAATTTGAATTATACAATTATGTGGCAAAGAAGCGAATCGAGAACGAATTATATAAATGTCAGTATACATTTATTATTCAATAATGCTATTGCAATATTTTATTATATATATTATTATAATATTATATTATATCAAAACATTTATTTAATTTATCTTATCTCTTTTAAGAGGACCTTATTAAAATGTTACATGCCCATTTTTTTTTTTAAAGAGTTCTAGGTATAAGTAAAGCCATTTTTAAAAATTAAAAAAATATATATTTAAATATTATAGTAGGCACCTCTTTTAGTTTAATCACGATATTTGTTTTAAAAAAACATGTTTACGAAAAATGATTAAAACGGTTAATAAAGTAATTTTAGAGTTGAAACATTACAATGAACCTCATCATTTCAGTTCTTTAAATTGCTAAATAGAAGAAACCAGTTGTATTAAAGTTTAAAAAAAAAAATCGAAATAGTGTTCACTCCATATCGTTATCCTCTGTCGATTTGATAATAGGCTATTTTATTCTAAACTCACTTTAAAAACCTGTTAACTGTTAACTGTTTTACGTAAATGTTGTTTGTACCACTAAAAGTCGTCAGTATGTAATGTTTATCTTATATTTGTTTTCATCCCAAAACAATACGAAATGTGTATAAAGTTATGAACAATACTAATTAGGTAATGTATGAATAATATCAGTGTTATTTTTTATTTTATATATATTATTTATTATGTAATAATACCAAATGTCCAAATTTATAATATGAACTGTCAATAGAAATGTCACACTAACCATTTAATTTAATTGGGACACGGCTAATGGGTTTTATGGTAATAGGATTTTTGTTAATTATGTGGTTATATTTGTATGCTTCTTTTTAATTCTCTACTCTTATTAAATCAGTATGAATGTAGTTCTTTATATTAAAATTTAGTATATTTTATCTTTCAATGAATTAGTTGAATAATATATGTAACAATAATAGGTATAATATGTATATTGTTGTATAGTTATTACTTATTATAACTATGACAATACTACCTGTAGAGCTATTTTTCAAGACCCACCGGGTAAAATTGTGCACGAGAGACCTACGTTTTAGTGAATTATAATAACACGATAAAGAATATAAAAGATCACTTAAATTGTAAAACTTAATTATTTTCTCCGTGAATCATATTAAATTCATATCATTCAATGTGTATAATCTAGTGTATAATAAATAATATTTTATTGAATAAAGATAGCGGCGAATAGAAAATTAATAATTATACGAACGTGCAGGGATATGATATGTTTCTTTTTAATGAAAGACGGGAAATGTCGGCACGTCTTTACATTGTGTTGATTATACGTATATGGCATAATAAATTTAATGTTAACATAAATATTTTTTTTTTAAAAAATCGATTCCGAGAATTAGTCTATTATTTAAATTCATATAGCATAATATAGCAGCTATATATTATAGTACTTATAGGAATTTCTAGTTTAAAAATTTAAATCATACACTATAGCTTTTATAAAGTAAACAATATGATGTGTAAACTGTATAATATAATGTACGAATAATAATATTTATTATTAATATTTATATAACGGAAACAGACGTATCCCACACGCTCCTTAGACTCTCGGTCCCGCTTAGAATCACAGGATAGTAACTCACTCCACGAGTTCCATCAAAATTGCGAAGATCTTACTGGTCTTAGATATAAACCTGTTCATATAAAATCTCATATTGCATGTTTTAACTATATTTTTGTAACTTTAACTGAACTTGGTTAAATACTAGCTTTAAAGATAATGAGTTATGATTTATAAATTACAAAATCTATAGATGTGATACGAGTCCTCGGTCGAGCTTTTGGGTGATGGTGTCCATATTGGTATCCATTGAGATATTCCTCTATATTGATTCCGTCCTTCTCTGAGGTTTAACAACTATTTATCTCATTCTGCTTAAAAGACAAACGCTTTTTGGTAAGTATTGTATTATATTTCTCTTCTTAGTCCTCTATAAGTTCATGATCTTCACATGTCACCTGTCTTCTCAATTACCCAAAAAAATATATATATATATACATTCATATTCTGTGGAGATTACAACATTCATGAAATTCTATGGAGTAATTATGACATTGAACTTGTTTATGTATCTACCTTAGTGTTCCATGTGTTTCAGAGATATTCGCATCTCTTAATTTCTTACAACTTAATCTTGGCCCCAATGACAATGGTATCATTCTGGACCTTCTACTCAGTAACCAAAAAAATATATGGGTTAGTGTTCACTTAAGCTCCTGGTTGCCTGTAATCACCATCATCCCGCACTAGATATAACCATCTCTTCAATGCCTGCCATTCCTATCCTGAATCCTTCTCATTGTTTATTCAATTTTCAAAGTGCTAAGTTCTCTCATACAATTTCATTCATAGCCAAATTTAATTGGCTAGCCAACTTTTTTAATTTAAACCTTTCTGAGGCTGTAGACTCTTTCTATGGCGCTCTACATCAATTTGTATTCCTTTTCGTACTTGAAGTTATTTATAAACCAACTAAATTCCCTCCCTGGGTTTCCTTTGAACTAAAAACAATTGTCCTCCAAAAATTAAGAGCTCATGCTATATCTATGTAAGAAATCTCTACCACATAAAAAATTCTCCATGTTAACGGTCAAATACAAGTTCCTTTCTGAAATATGTTATAGAGACTACGTCAGCAAAATTAAAATTTCTTCTGATCAAAATCTCAAACATTTTTGGAAATTTATACTCGAACGTAAATCTAACAATGGAATACCCGCTGAAGTCTATCTTGTTGGTACAAGTGCTTCGGATGCCTATTTTATATTTCATCACTTCTTTGATTATTTTGCTTATTTTTCTTGTGTATGCTCTAGATTATAAAATCTGTGACAACGAACCATTGTCTTTAACTTTCTATGACCTTCCAAATAGCTGCTATTTAGAAGTAAAAGATGTACTTCATGGACTTGTTTGTCTGAGAGACAATAGGTCAGTTGGGCCAGATGGTCTACCCGGTGAATTCCTTTATGGTATTAGATCCGCCATATTCTTTCCCGTATGGCTCTTATTTACTCACTCTATTTCCGAGAACGTGTTTGTCCTTCACTTTGAAAAATATCTTCGGTCACCTCAATAGATAAATCTGGAGACAAAAATAGTGTTAAAAATATAGGCTTATTTCCATTTTAAGTCATTTTGCTAAGTTTTTGAAATCCCTGGTGTTGAATAGTATTCAGCCTTTTGCAAATCATATTCTCGTTGATTAACAAACAACACGGATTTCATTCTTCTCGTTCCTCGATCACCAACCCTCTCATCTTCTACAATTATATAACTAGTCATGTTGAATAACAATCCCAAGTGGATGTAATTTATCTTGACTTTGACCGCATGAGTCATCCAGTACTTCTCCCTATCTTGCAAGTCTCCAGTATCGGGGAACTATTATTATCTAGCTTAGGTCGTATCGCACTAACCACTTTCTATGGTTTAAAATACTGAGCTTTAAGTCCGAACTGCAAGAAATATATTCCTTCAAATGTGCTCCAGAGTGGGCACCTATCCCCTTTATTATTTTCTCTGCTTCTTATGAGGCCGCAAAACCTAAAAGCTTGACAAAACTGTGAAATTTTATAAAGTCAAATTTCAATCCTGAAAACTGTTTTGAATTCATCAGTTTCTCTTCTAGGGATCGAATGAGGCGTTTATTTTAATTTTATTTTTAACCGTGTTATTTATCATTAAAAATAGCAATTTTTAAACATTGATTATATTATAATCTGTAAAAATATAGAAAAATGACTCGATTGATCCCTAGAAAACAGGCCTACACATTCAAATCTGTTTACTGATTGTAAATTTTACTTTCCAAAGTTTCACAATTTTATCAAGTTTATTGCTCTTTTAGTCGGAAATTTCGTGATTACACAATAATAAAAGTGATACAGATACGGGGCTATTTTCTGATTAATTTTAAAATGTTTTTTAAATGTTTCTAAATTTTTAGATTTTTATTCTTCATAATATTTCTTAAAAGTTGTCTATATAGATCCCTTAAAAATCGCAGGTGTTGTGACAGGTGTTTCTTAATGGTTATCAATAATGTTTTTACTGCACGCTATAAATTCTTACTTTATGCAGATGATATAAAACTTTCTTTGCGGTAAATTGCTTGGACGATTTCTGTATCTTAACCATATTTTGTTTGTTAGTCCGGTCAATATAAGACCGTATGGACCGTATGGCTCAGTTGTATATAGGGGCCCCTTTACGGCCTTTAATTGAGGGCAGCTAGAATGGGTTCAATGGATCTTTCAATATTTTACGGCTTATATATTTAAAATAGATCATCCACCACATGACAGATCTCAGGTGTTTAGCTACTTAGCTACTTTAAGCTACTATTTTTAGCTACTTAGGCCTATGTAATCTAGCTTAACCGTTGCTTGAAAACGAACCTCTCCTTCTTCTCAAAATTACTCCATGGTGCAGTAGACAGCTCGATTTTAATAGCTAACATTCATTTTCGTGTCTCTATGCGTACCTTCCGCGCCTGAATTATTTTCCATATCTCCATACACTACATCAATATTACGGTAATAACCATTATAACCATCCCTTATATAGGATGTTTCGCACAGCCAAGTATCCAACACTAATTTAAAATTTCATTACCTATGGTAGTCACTGTACTTTATGCATAATGAGTATTTAAATATGTTATTATTATTATTTCATGATTTTTGTGGATTTTATTATTTGGTATTATATGTAGGTACTGTATTTGGGTTAACGACTGTTTTCTAATTAAATAAATAAATATATTGACCATAAATCTGACTAATTCGCCGTCATTATATTATGTGTATCTTATACTATGATACATTGATAATATTATTATTATTATTAATTTTATTATCATTACATCAATAGCCCTAAAAAATAAAAATAAATAAAACGAAAATATTCCCTCCTAAAATAATAATTTCGTACCAAAAATAAAGTAATTAAATAGTATAAAGTAAATATAAATTATATTGTATCGATTAGGTATATGTGGAATTATTGGTAACAAGAAAAAAATCCTCAATAAAAATCATATGGAAAAAAATACTAAAATTAAGATTATTATATATTATATTGCCTATTAGGTAATTAAGGCTTCTCCGTTGTAGAATATAGCAATATATACTATATAATATAATACTGTGATGTAAAAATTTCCAGTTCATACAATACATTAAATTTTAATTTAAAGTTGGTTTAGTTGACCATGTAGTAAACTAAAACTGACTGATATCTATAATTATATAAAATCCAAGCACTACCTATAATAATACTTTAGTTTATATCAAATATTTATCAATAGGTTATAAGTAATAAAATATGAAAATTATTTACCTAATATAGTACTATGACACCTTCTTGAGTACTTAGCTACAATTTTAACTGGACTGTTATAATTATATTAACTGAACTATGTTATAAATTATAACTTGTAATACAATTTAGTTTTATTTAATAATTACAGTTGAATCTAATTTTTATTAAATTTTTTAATAAAATATAAAATGGAAATTATAAAATTAAATAAAGGTGGTAATAAATTAATGTTTAATGGTTATATTTATGTAACAAAATATGTGGAGAAAAAATCAACAACTTGGAGGTGTACTAAAAGGTGCTCAATGAAATGTATAGGTGAATCAGGGGTATGCACACAGGGGGTGGGGATGAGAGTGTCATACCACTCCATGGCTTCTATAGATTTTGAGTGGAGCGAGGATGCTAGTGGTTTTACAATGATGTTTATTTTTTTTTCTGTGTACAACTTTTCGACCAGAAGTCATGAACCAATCTATACATGTAATCCCATTTTCCTGTAAAAAACTTAATCTAGTTTGTACTTTAAAGTTGCTATTTTTTTCATTTTTTGGCGTTTAAAAACTACCGATAAATGTAAAAACGGCCAAAATATGATTCCGTTCCTCTTTGAGACGGTCAGCAGTGTCATATTCCTTTTTTTTAGCTAAAAATTAATCAGTTTGAGAACCTCGTAATTTGGTAATTTTGAGTTTGTCATTCTGCACTGTATTAAGTTGTTGGTCGTCTTTGCACCTCTCCGCATTCGTACTTGCGGTCTCTCCTATTTTCCACCACACAAGGTTCTTCTTTGTTTTTATAGCTTCTACCCGGAGACGATTTAACCACGGTCAGCAACCGACGATTTTGTTAAATTCGGTTTTATGTATATTACCATTAAACCTCCGCTCAGAATCATTTTATGCAATGCAATCCACCCCTACTGATACCTGATGAGCGAAGTGCACCTTTTTATCTATGGATTTTAACATAAATAAAATAACATTATTTTGTTTTATAATGTAATATAATAAAATTATTTAATTATAGATTAATTTTACTACATTACTAAGTATAATAAATTATAATTGTGTATGAAAAAACGTAGAAAACATTACGGCAAATGAACAATTATTGGATTGCATTAAATTCCGGTAAATTTACACAAATGACCTAAATAAACATAAACATAACCATTCACCTGTTCAACGTGGCACTAAGTAGATACCATGAAGGATATTGCCTATTATATTATTATATTTATATTTTATTTTTGTTTGCAAATTAAAATTGATTTTTTTGTTAATTTTTCCATTTTCTATTTAATAAATAAACATTTAAAGTACCTATAATGAATAATTATTATAAATTTGGATTTTTTTTTTTCGTTTAAATTTGTAAATTTGGGCTTTTTTCCGCCAGATTTATATTCGGGCTTCTTCTCCGTGATTCGGAGTTATTATACCACAATGTCGCTAGAAAACATTGTTGAATACAAAAACTATAATAATTCGCATGACTTAAATGTTTCCGAACAAACATTTTTTATACTGTTCCCTACTAGGTATGTTACACATGAAAAAAAAAAATAAAAAATAAAAAATCACATACGTATAATAATGTTATGTGCTGCAACGTACAACAAGGTCCTCTGGGCAAACCTAAAACATTATACAAACACCTGGAGTTGTAATGATATTCTCGGGATTTCAATGTTGTCATTTTGTTATTTATGGACGCATGACATTCTTTTGATACTACCGCGAGATATTCTTCGTATATATATATATATATTATTATAATGTGTCGTTGAATAAGAAACTATATAATAATATATAGGTAAAACTGCGGGGACACACAATATAATAGAAACTATCCATATTCCGTGTTTTGGGTTTAATACTCAGATATAATAAACGTTTTTTGAATGTTAAATACGAATGCAAACCATTGTATAAGGTACCTACCTACACAGATTTTGTCATTATAAGATTTTAAAATAAAAACGAGAGTTTATAGGTCTTATGATACGTATATACCGATTTAAATGTTCAGTGAAAAAATAACAATATATTGGTAGTATTGATACAAAAAATAAATACTAATTTAATCGAAAAAATTACTGTCAGTAGGCATAGGTACAGCCCACAAACATTTCGTTGATTTCACAATTTATTATTGTCCATTTGTCATTTCTTTAATATCGATTATTATACAAAGTAAAAGGTCATCAAAACGGCTTTGTCGTTACTCGTTTATATACAATTAACTGTTGGATGGACAAAATAATAATAATAATAATAATAACCAGTTATTGTTTCAACAGAATGTATACCAATTATTGATATACTTTTTTTCGTTGTACTGATATAATAGTTATTGTCAATTTCACAATTTACCATCAAATTAACAAAATTATATTTATCGATTTAACAATATTTATTGGTATCATTTTTTGGTGAAAATATCGTAATGATAAAATATTTTCGATGTAACAAATGGTAGATTTTGCACAACTTTATAACTTTAAACTATAACTATATACTTATATAGGCTATAATAATATAATTCTATAGGGGACGTAAATAAAAAAAAAATATTAATCATATATGTAAATGAATAAAAAGTATGAATGGTATAATAATAAGTATGAATGAAAGGTATGTTTAACATCCGATATTTAAAGGAATATTTATAAACAATTTTTTTTACAACTTTTTAGTCAAATTAAAACTTAATGATTGAAAAATTATTATATTTTAAAAGTAATTTCTAAGTGGTATTGTGACTCGGTCATGATTACTATAACGTGAATAAAAATATAGAATTATGTAAATAATAATTATTATTGAAGATTATTTATTAATGGTTAATAATGTGAATAAATTTTAAGCAATGACATTTTAGGTAATACTTAACTATGATGTAGATACTTAAATATTTCAATTTTACAATTCCAAATTATAGATTCAGTTATGTGTCCATTACTATGTATCACCTAAGCAGTTTTAAGTAGCTCGCAAGTGAATCCTGGGGAAAAAAAAAACAAAGTTTAAATTTAAGTTTTGTATGCTCGTCTTTGTTTTTTAATCAAATTAAATTGTAATATTTAATTAATCAAATAGGTAGATGGAAAACGCTATAATAATATTGGTAACATGTACCTATCACTTATCAAAAAATATAAAATAAAAAATACAGAAGATAATAAAAAATAATAACAATTTAGTCAATAACACTACATATAATAATAAACTCTAAAATTTAAATGTATCAATATAGGTACAAATTTATTATACACAGAAAATAATATATAATTGGAATAAGCCTATTTAAAATAAAATAAACTACATTTTTATAGTATTTTATAGCATTGGCCTACTAAATCAGGAAATGAGATGAACATTTTTATATTAAAAATATATAGTACAGTTTTACTTATCCGTTTATTTTTAACTCAAGAACAATATTGAATTGGAAAAAAAAATAAGGACAGATTCTGGGTTTAGTTAAAAATCATCGTTCCGGGAAATATTAGAGAAAAAGTAAGCCGTGGAGGACTTCGTCCCCTACACCACTTATCCAAAGTTTTTCAACCGGAAGAAATGTTTAAAACATTTTTAGATAATTATATAATGTGCATAGAAAATAAAAATACATTTTTTTTTTTTTTTACATCAACGTATATACCTATTTTCGAGAAAGCATCATAGTTAAGGCATTCCTTTTTCAAAAGAATTGAACATTTATTACTTTTAAATGAATTATTGAGGAAGCTGTCGATGTAGACCAAATGTAGTTTCTATATAATTTTTCAAAACAATTTTTATAAATAGTTATAGGTACGTAGTCAAAAAGTTGTGAAAATTGTATCTTGTTAATTACACGCCAATATGTCAATTTATCAATACTACTGTAAATAATGTGTAACTATATTTAAAATCTCTGATATTATTACTTTTTAATTTATAAAAATTTTTGGTCATTTTTCGTATAGATTACCTGTTCACTTAAGAAAACTACCTATTCAGAAAATCGATAGTTGACTTCTTTAAAGTATCAATTACAATAAATTTTCTATGAAAAAGCTTATATACTCCCATTAAGCTCTTTTTACCTAAACTAAAATGCGAATAAAAACAACTAGGTGTATGATAACGGAAAATCCAAAACATAGCTAGTGATCAATGGTATGAAAATAGAACTAGATGTTTTCATCGTCATTCCACTTAGAAAATTAAATGTAAATTAAACATAAATTTTATCAGTGTCGCATTTATTTCGCCAAGATGTCACCATCCTTTTATGTTTAGCCATTCATGGATAATGAAGATTATTTATTACTTATCATGACAATATGATTTAATAACATCAACTATATTCAAAATTTTATATCGTGATTTTTATTTAAAATCTATCATGCAATAAGGACAAAAAAAACCATTAGTTTTCGTAATTTCATTATTTTTCCAAAGAAAATTGACATTTTTAAAAAGTTTGAAATAAAAATTAAAAAGAACGTTGCAATCCCTACGTTCCTTGTTAAATAAATAAAAAAGTTATGCCATTAAACATGAAAAAAATGAAGAGTAGCTCCGACCCCTGGGTTCCTCTTCAAATATACCACAGCCTAAGAAATAAGTAAAACTGTCTCCCAACCTTATACATAATAGTATATAGTATTTACATATGTCTGTGGATTATTATAATATATAATAAATATGTTTTTATATTTTCTCTTTTGCATTTCAATTAATTCAAATGCTAATTAATAAAAGTAATTTCATAATTCAATAGAACATATTTTAACAAAAATAAAATTGTTCGAATTGGTTTTATTTTTCATGTTGATATTTTTTTCATTGGTTTTTTTCCATATACCCTCGTAAGGAACTGAGGTCCTATATATATTATATGTATATTGTATATACATATACGTATGAATGAATAACTGATAAGTGATAACTATATAATACATATATAAAATAATATATTATATAATTATAATTAACTAAATATAAATAATATATAGGTAGGTACTATTTATATTCCTTCTTTCATTTTCCTCGATGTCCATTGATATACATTGGATATAATATAGGTAATATAATAAAATAAGCAATTCCGTTTGTTTTTATGTATTTTGAGTTTTTGCCCTACTGTGTATAAAAATTAAAATATAACTGTAAAATTAGTAACATTGGCAAATGTTCAATATGGGAGTGTCAAGAATTGGTAAATTAGATAACCTATTTAATGTTAAAATATATATTTAAATTATCTGTCAAAATGCCAGCAGTTTATTACACAAGTCATAATTTCCATTTATATTTATGAACCAGTGACCACCTATACAATAATAGGTATTGGTTTTCGAGTTAAGGGGGCTTGAGTATCAACAGTTTTTGGTGGAATGGTGAGTTGTGATAAGCATTTCTTTCTATACCTTAGAAAAAATAACTGTAAGTAATTTATACATTTATTTTTATAAAGTATAACATTAAACAGATATGAAAAATAGTACCTAACAGAAAAAGAAATTGTGAAGTATAACATTGCAAAGTAATTTTTCCACTGCAGTGATTATTTTATGTACCTATATTAATTCCTAATATCCTATAAAGTATAAAGGAAGTCTTCATAGCATACATAAATTTATACATTTAAGAATTTTTTAAATTGTTAATAATAATTAATATTATAAATTAATTATAGCGTATTTTAATTTTTTGATTACCTATATGTTTTGGAAATATGCGTTAATTTAATTAATGAAAATTAATTGTTTGTTAATTGTACGTATTTATACAATGTGCTAAATTTAGATGTAGTAATTATACATATATTAAACAGTCTACGTAGTATTATTTCAATGTGTTATATTTCAGAATAAATAAAAATCAGAATTCATATTTTATAATTTTATACGTTGTACCGTAATACATATTAAGTTACCACAGCGTACCCCTTATAATGGATACTGTGAATCTAATAGATGTCTGTGGTACTGTTTTTATTTTATAGATTACAGTACAATAAAATGTGATAACGATTTTCTTTTGTTAATGAAATTACAACAAATTAGTATTATTGTAATGCAAAGTGGATGTCACACGTCCAGTTTTTAAGGGGTTCTATATAGGCAATTCTAAAGACTTTTTTTTTTTTTAAATCGATATCTAACAATATTATTGGAAAATGTTCAAATACATATTCTATAAAGTAATATACTAATATACGAATAGACATTTCAGAAACAATTGGAGTATACAGTCAGGTAAAGTGATTAAATCATTAATAGTTATAAATAAACACTGATACGGTTGTTTTCTAATTATATCAATTTTACCTTATGGTATTTTTTACGTAAATATATTGTTACAACTGAAAATAATTGACGTAACACACTCTTGAATCTAAATCATACTCATAATGTGATAATAATAAAATATGATCGGTTTTTTAAAATATTATAACATATTACTATTATCATTTTGAAAAATTTCATTTTGAATTAATTAGTTTTAATATAATAGTTAATCGTGGAAAGACGTTATTATTATTTAACTATAATTCATATTGCTCTATAAATAATTATGAAGTCCTGAATTGAATACTTAGTTTTAATAATTTGTTTTTGAAATATATTTATGATAACCTTGAGTATTGTAAGTACCTATATTAGCATATTGTAATTTATAGCCTTTATAGTTATAGTTTCTAGTTAAAGTTTTACGTGGGTGGTAGATCCAGATTAGAATAAACTAACTGGAATCAATTAATCATTCTTGGATGAATTTTAGAGAATCTAATGGACTACGGTCCGTGGGTTTTAAATCGATTACAATAGAACTTCAGAGATGCTATACTAAATAAATTGAAAATACCGAATTGGAATATTTTGGTTCTTATAACACGAATAAGTACTAATGAAATTAAAATAAATAAAGTATGGTTAAGAAGACAATACTAGGATATATGTATAGGTAAGAATTTTATATCATGTAGGTATGAATAATTTGGTTCTAATTGCTATACATTAATTGAAATCGAATAAAAATATAATGTTGTAGTGTAAATTATATAAATATGACAATTCAACATTAATGTAAAGGCTTTAAATAAAAATAAAAATAGTCAGCTCTTTAGTCCTTCATGCTTCTTAAAATGGCTTAAGTAATACATATAATGTAGCCATGAGATACATAACCGAAACTTAACTTACTTGTAAATTGTAATTGCATAGTCGAAATTTAAGTACTTCATGGTTACGTATTACTTAAAACCTAACGCCTTACAATTAATTGTTTATTGTTAATGAGTAATATATTTCGTAAATATACATATATAAGTATATAACTACAAATATAATATATAGGATATGTATATATAGTATATAAATTATAGGTACTATATATAATATATAAATACTAGCATATTTTATAATATTAAATAATAAATGTTCATTAATTATTGATTTTAACTTAAATATTACATAATGATTGTATTAAATATTTGCATTTGAATATTAGTTGAATAATTACTCAACATTTAATTTTGAATACAAAAAAAAAAACCAATATTTATTAATATTATACGTTGGAAACTGTTAACTGGGAAATGAGGAAGTTCTCTCGAAATCAAAAAATGTTAACGATCAGTTTGCAGTCAGTGTTTAACCATTGGAAAACCACATAGGTATAGGACTGATCCGTCCGGTTAGACCACGATATGAAGAAAATTACACGCGTTCATTTCCATTGATTTTTATTTGGCTATTTCAACTTCTCGCCTTGTATTTTAAACATTGTAATGAAAACTTTTTAAATCGACAATATTAAATTATTACATGTTTTGTGCTTAGGTGTTGTGTAGATATATTGTATACAAGTAAAAAGCTAAAATAAATATGTAGAGGTGTAAGAATTCTTTACATTTCACCAAATGATAATTTTCGTACTGTTCGTGTCCGTTTTATATGATAGCCATTATAAATATTATTACGATATATTATGTATACCGTGATGTACGGATATTATTATAAATTAAAAATTACTGAATATTTTTATAGTTCGTTTTTGTGCACACGCTATTATATTATATTATTACGTTATACCGTACGTATAGGTGCTTGATTGTCGGTATCGCCCTTGGAGAATAAAAGTCGGTGGTAATAGTGACGCGGGGGGGGGGGCGGCGGCGGCGGCGGCGGCGGTATAATAAATCGATGGAAGCGATTAAAAACAAAAAGGCGCGTCGGTGGCGTTAAGGGGTATACGCCCGCCTAATGGTTCGGCGTCGAGCGAAACGCCGGACATGTATGTCCTATATATATATACACACTATGTATGGCACTGCTCGCCGTATACGTTACGTACATACTTGGTATATTATATATGTATTATATTATAGTACAGAGCCAATAATATACCACGGCCGACACACGTATAGCTCTGTGTACGTACTGCAGTACATATAATATAATATTATACACACATATACGAGTATACGTGTGTGCGCCATATATGTGTACGTATATTATATATGTAAGAAATCGATATAGTAACTCAATGTAAATGGGATGCAGGCGGTGCGAAAGGGACCGTGCGATGGACGGACGGACGGACGGACGGGGGTAAACAAACGGAATAGGTGAAAGGGTTGTAAAAGACGGATTTCCGATGTAATATATTACTATTATTATTATTATTATTATTATTATTATTATTATACGCGTACGTACGGGAGCCGCGCATATAATATTATCGAACGGGTCGTGCGCGCATGTGCTACGCGCATGCTGAACGGAGGGGATCGAATATATATATATATATTGTTTCGCATATCGTTGTCGGCCTGCGCACGGGCGATAGGGTTACACGCGGCCCGTATATGGAAATCGGACATTATATGTCCCGCGGGGCCGCCAGGGGAGGTCGATTTGAATAATTCCCGTTCGCCGGGTAGGCGCCTCCCCTCCACACGCGACAGCTATATATATATATACGGTGTATGTGCTTTTTTTTTTTTTTTTTTTTTTATTTTATTTTTTTTTTCACGTATATATACTCTCGTCCTCGTATACATTTATATATTTCCTATATTATTCCTCCACGTTATTTGTACGTGTCCCGAACGGGCGTGGCCCGGGGATGGAAAAAACTGCCGGCGCCACGCTTTCATTCGGCGGACGCGAAAAAAATGTAAATGTATTCTCTCCAAAGATATTTTCTCTCCGCGCGTAAAAATATACATAATATTATATTATATACATATATATATATATGTATTACACGAAAACGGCGCCCGAAATATCACGCCGTCTATATAATATTACCCACAATAATATACGAACGGGGTGCCACCGGGTAAAAGGGAATAATAGTCCATTATTTTATTTATTTATTTCCATCGAAAATTCCCGTATAATTGTTATAATCGTCCGATCCAGTGGTGGCGGCTCGTGTGTAGTGGCGACGGGCGTCGATCGTTCCCCCCCCCCTATCTAAAATTATATATACCTAACAACAAATCACTTGTTAACGAGTCGCACAATTATGTAATATATACTTTACATTGCAATGCATTTAAAAGATGATTATTATCGAAAGTACAAATTTTTTTCCGCGCTAATAGGAGTTTAAAAATACATGTATACCTCGAAAATCGCCCGTCATAATACTATACGATCAAAACCAGGGTTGGCTTGAAAAAACCCATCGGGTTTTATTGGGTGTAACCCACCTAAAAAAACCCAATACACCAACTTAGAAAATTTTAAAAAATTTACAATGGTTAAATAAAATATATTGAATTTTTTTCATCGAATATTAAATATTAAAATTCCTATATAAAAAATTAAAAATTCAATGAACTATGAATACAACTATAGAAATATTC